>JADHZA010000022.1:0-118147 GCA_018831705.1 Torrubiellomyces zombiae | reverse complement strand
AATCAGGATATGACGACCGTTCGTATGAGCGAGGCGATGATCGATCTAGGCGCCATGGCTATCGACAACACGAACGGGAGGGTCATTGGCACGACGACTCTAGGCGGCCTAAAGATGATCGAGGAGGGCGTTACCTCTACCTCGACTGACCTTGTTGGATGAACGGATGTGGCGAGAGTGTTTTCAGCTAGGATTTGCATGCACATGTTTACATAGGCCCTTCGTGAGAGGCTGTCAGGGCCGGTCACGGACGAAGCGAAGGATGTGAAGGTCGATGAGGGTGGCACCGTTGTCCATGTACGCATTGACTTCTCAGACTTAACCGCTGGGTAGCGGTAGCCTCGCCGGTTTATACCAGCTACATAGATCTCTTAAAAGCCGATATCGCATTATGACCGTCACCTCAACCCTCTCTCACATGCAATTCACTGTAAGGTGGACAGGTGGCCCAACTTGGGCTTTCGACAGAGGCTCTTCCTAGCCGACGTGTCCAGATGGACCCAAGGCACAAAGACATAGGATTTGAGAAGGCCTCGCAACACTCTTTGAAGCCTGTTGATCGGGTATCGCAACCGGAGAATGAAACGTGTATTGGCAGCGGTAGGGATTCGGTAGAATCTGGGATGCAAATTCCGTGCAACGCCGAGTAGACAGGAGCGAAAATGAGCAGGGGACGTCCACCTTAGTTTATCTTTCTAGTAATGATAGGTCTACGCGTAGATTCATAGGACTTCGTTGTATCTAGGAAGACATGGAGACTGCTAGTACATATATTCTAGGCAGATGTAGGTGCAGGATCAAGCATCCTTGATTTTTCGTAATTTAGTTATAGTAGTCGACAACCCTCTTATGGAATTCAAGGGGATGTATGTTTGTCCGTGCGGTGTCTGTATTGGGCAGGCGAACTTGAAGGAGTGTTAGATGTAGAAAGACGGGCGTGGGGCATCCCTTCTACGGAGTTGTACGGAGTATTACTAATAATTGATATTCCTCCGAGAGCCCTACCCAATAGGTAACTGCCTAGTATTACTGATCCATTTTAGTCGGATCGGCGGAGCGGCTGTAAACAAGCATTGATGTAATTACTTAAACACAGGTAGGTAGGTACATTTACAGATAGACGACCGCCCTCACCAAATTTGGGCACGCCTCCTCCAACGACTTCTGATTGATGAGGCGTGCAACGTCGAGCTGGATCGATTGACAAGTACAACAAGCTGGAAGTCGACAAAGGGATTTTAGCGACTCAACAAAGCAAAGATATGTCGAAGCTTCATTGGGGTGTAATCATCGAGGGGCGGCCGTTCCAAATGGAAGGATGCAAGGATGGAACGATGGAACAATGGAAGGATTCATCTCAGTCGACCATATACGATCCTAGGGGCAATTCCGTTTCCGCTGCATTTCTACACTGCAGTCGTAAAGTTCCGAAAATCCTCCGGTTTATGTTTCACGTACGGCACCTTTCTGCCTGCTATTATTGCATCATATTGGTTCCGTCAGAAACCCTCTTGGACGTTGGTCAGTGAGTTGCAGGTCCCATCTGTGTACATGTATATAAAATGGTCGGGAGCGGACGGCCCCAGGTTCGAGCGCAGTTGGTTCGTCTCTTCCTATCGGCTACAAATCTCCGTCGCTGATCGGGGAGTTGGCACATTTGAGACTCCGAACAAGCTTAAAAACGAAATCCAAGGTGCCGCTGCTGGTCCTTGGGTCCGTCACAGACATCGCCGACCCGGCCCTCCACTGGCCCCAGAGAGCTCGTTGGAATTGCAAACATGAAGCCGCTATCAGGTGGCGGCTGGGCGGCCTCGCTGGCCCATGGCATTGTCACAATTTTGGCCCTTCACATCACTTGGACGGGAACAGCGTATGCGGAGAGCGATTCCTTGTCCAACACTCTCGCCCATACCCTCGACCGGAGAAGCGAGATCCTCAATCCTGGCTCATCCCCTGTCAAGCGGGCGGGTCGCCAAAAAGTCGTCTCCGAATCGCGCGCCGCAAGTAAAAACATGGCCGCCTTCTCGATGACATTCGTAGACTTGAGCGGCGTAGGCATCATCATAGCCACGTGCGCCCATAACTGGTTCTCGAGAGTGGAGAGATCCGTCTGGACCCCGGACAGCACCGATAAAGAATTTGAACGAGCCATGCGCGAGCTTATCACCCAAGAAGTTACTGTTATCACCCAAGAAGGTACTGATATCATCAAAGAAGAAAAACGAAGGGTCGAGTCGATCAAAAGCCTGGCTTCACCTACCGGGAGCAAGAAAGTTGAGCCCCTCGACAATGAATTGTCGCCAACGGTCATCTTTCTCGTACCTGATTCGATGATACGATTAAGCCCAAAAATACCTCGAGAACGGCTCGAGGAAGCGAAAAGACGGCTCAAAACAGTGAAAAGACGGCTCGGGGAGGCGGAGGAAACCTTGAAGAAGACTCTTGGAAACAGAGTGTCTTTTACTACCGTTCCGTATGCACCTGACTTCGGTCCCACCGGTCTGAATCATTTCCCCTTGGATCCTCATGGACCCGTCGCCTCAGATAATGGAGATGGTCTCCATCTGAATGGTTATTTGAAGTTGTACGAACTCCAAAAGGTGATAAAGACTTTTCCCTGGCGAGTGCGCGAGAGTTTGGTGTCGAGGTTTTTAGGAGGCCTTCTCCCTGAATGGGTCCAAGACGCGATAGACAAGGCACGAGGAACCGGCAGCGGAACCAACTGCGAAACCGACACCGACGAAGCAGCGCGACAGCATAAGGAAATCAAGCAAGAGTATGAGAAAAGGGAACGACGCTACGAGGATATCGTCCCCCGATATCTTGAAAGCAAAGAAAAGTATACGGAAAGCAAAGACAAGTATGAGGATAGCGTGCGAGAATATAACGATAGCGTACGAAAGTACGACGATAGCAAACGGAAATATGACGAGAGTAAACGGAAGTATGGGAAGAGCAGCCAAAGGACTGAGGAACGCAGACAACGATACAAGGATGCTGAACGAAAATACGAGGATCAGAAACGACAATATGAGGACCGCAGGCAAAGATATGAGGATCGCAAGCAGAAATACGCCCGTCTCGAACGAGAGTATGAGCAGAGGAAACAAGACTATAACGAAAGCCTACGAAGGTACCAGGAGAGCAGAAAACGCATGTACGGGGACTGAGAACGAGACTGGTCGCAACGGACCGACCACTTTAGAGGATGATGTCAAACAGCGAATAGACTAATCTAGATGGGACGCCGCAATTTGGGGACAATCCAATGATAGAAACGAGTGTCGAAAGGAATTAAGACGTGCTTTGATGCCTCAATCTCATGACTGTCCCGGACTCTACAGTTCTACAGTATCGAGCAGAAAAGTCTCTGAAATCCAAGGCAAATACGACATCTAAACCACCTCGAGAGAAACAAGCCCTCTTGATTCGTTTCATCTATGAAGGGAGACACGCAGATTGTGTGCCCCGTGTCATCTCACCCATCTATTCCCCCGAGAAGTCTCACCGTCACCGCATCGCGAGTTCACTCTCCAGCTGGTCAATCGATTCTCGTCGCCTATCGACATCGATACTCACAAACCAGTCGGGAATCATTTTGCCGAGTCCATCCCTTCCCCCCTTGAGCCTCCGTGGCCCAGTGTCCCGACGCATACCTGTACACGTTTCCGCGATGAAACCAGCTCTCAGCCCAGCAGCCGTCCATGATGCCTCTCGCGACAATGGTGAGAAATCCATACTCAATAAGCACTCGCCAAGACAGGACAGGATAAGGAGAGCGTGCTACAGAAAGGAAAAAGGGCCGTGGCTCGTATCACGCCTCCGAGGATGGCAAACCTGGCATCCTGGTCAGGGCCAAGGAGTTAAAATAACAAAAGCTGCTTCTCATGCCGTTCAAGAATTGGAGAAGGAAAAAATTAAGTCGTCAAGTGTGTACCAAATGACCATTCAGATGAAATAGTAAGCGAACATGACAGACAAAATGACCTCAAACATCCGCAGTCGCCATGCGCAAGAAATACGAGACAAGTCCAGGGGGCGACTGAGAGGCCCCAAGCTAAGCAAATGATGAAAAGCAGGAACGTAAGAAGGCATCACTCCGACAAGGAAAAGGGGGGTATGTCGACAAGCATGAAAAAGTAAACCATCAAGACACACAAACGAAAAAGAATATGCTTTTGGTTTGCAAGCGTCTTCCTTTTCCACCTTGCACGGCGCTCACACAGATGATGCCCCCAATATGCTGCGGATCGAATCAAAACGTCCTCGCCACGCTATCAAGATTGGTAACCACCGAAGCCGTTATTAAAGTTTTGGCCCTGGGCTCCCTGATTCCATTGCGCGGCATTGGGCCCCTGCTGACCTCGTCCGAATCCTCCAGCAGCCTGAGGGCCGCCGTATCCCATCGCCGAGCCCCCGTAGCCGGCCGGCGATCCGGGTTGCGGGCCACCAAAATTGCCAGGCTGGCCCCCGAATTGACCTGCTGTGCCACCAGTCGTCAGTCTTCTTCACCGTAACAATATCAGATCTTGCAGTCCGCCCGTTACTCACCACCGTACTGCGAGTAGAACGTGGGCGTCGGAGGAAATCCAGGCCCCTGAGAGCTTGGCGGGCTGTACGCTTGCGACGGGTCGAAGCCTTGCTGGTTACCGGGCGTCTTGTCTTTGCCCCACTAGATGCGAGAGTTAGCAGCCTGCTCGCGCCTATGGCTCGGGCCGCGTTGTGCGAAGACAGCCAAAGAGGTTGCCCTAAACTCACACTGCACTTGAGAGGGCGGCCGTTGACGTTGTAACCGTTCATCTGGCAAATTGCCATGGCGGCATTATCGTGAGTGTCCATCTTGATGAAGGCAAAGCCTCGGTCGGCTTGGAAGCGAGACTCCACGACGTATCCAAAGTTCTGGAAGAGCGGCACAACGTCGTTCGGCGTCGTGTACGGCGTCAAGTTTCCCACATAGCAAGTTGTTTGCCAAGTGGGCGTCTGCCCGGCAACGAAGTCGAGACTTCCAACGCCGTGGGCCGGGAACTGGTGGTGCCCAAATGGTGTGGTGGGCGTCATGCCCATGGCCTGCATCGCCTGCTGCTGGGCGATAGACGGCTGACCTTTCTGGTTCGCCCAGTTGCAGCGAATGGCTCGTGACCCAAGCCACTCACCATCCATGGAGCTCAGGGCTTTCTCGGCATCGGGTCGGTCTCTAAACGCAACAAAACCATAGCCTCTAGTTCTCCCAGTCTTCATGTCCCACATGACACGGGCCTCTGAGATGGTACCGAAGGCCGAGAATGCTTGGAACAAGATATCGTCGTTCACCTCGTTGGACAAGTCGCCAACGAAAATGTGGAAATGGCTCGAAGTATCCTCTTTTCCGTTCGAATTGGACTGATAAGCCCAGTTGACCTTGATTTCCTGAGACAAGATTGACGTGTTAGATCTCCAGCCGACTCAATGCATCGCAGACGGCGGCCTTCATACCGATTGATGAACCCTACGTCCATTGAGGGTTTGCATAGCCCTCTCAGCAGCGCCGGGATCGTCGTATTCAACGAAGCCGTAGTTGGAGCCTTTGGCCTAAGAAGCAAGAAAGTCAGCAGTCTACATCCAAGTCCAGTGACCCCATCGAGCTTTCGATAACCAACATTTTTATCGGGAATGATTTTAACATTCTGCACATGGCCAGTCGTCTCGAATATCTGCCGAAGAACATGCTCGGTCACCCGCTGGTCGAGGCCGCCGACGTAGAGGGCCCGCTTGTTAGGTTCAGGGGCCGCTCGCCGAAAGCCGCCAGGTGACATCATGCCATTTTCGATGCCGGATAGAGGAGACGTTATTGCGGTCGGGATTGGGTTCGTGTTCTGTGGGATATGCAACGGAGGCGGCTGCATATGGCCAGGGTTGGATTGACCGTTCTGGCTCGGGACCCCAGCATGATGGGTTTGGGGAGCGATCGAAGGAGGAGGCATGGGAAGGGAACCAGCGTCAGCCATGTCTGGAAGTGCCGTGATGGGAAAGACGGCAGATCGTCGGGGCGCTCAGAACTTGATGAGGGTGACGATTGAACCTGAACGCCAGTGCTGGAAATGCAGAGATCAGGCTCGACTGGCGTAACGCTGCAAAGAATTAGAGCCCAGCGTCGGAAGCAAAAAGCAGTAAGACCGAATTCAACTCCGGAGAAAGCTGGCAGCTGGAGAAAAATGTATATCGGGTTCAGATTAGGCTGGAGGTCGAAAAAGGAGGTGGATGCAACGCTGGCAAGAGTAAGAGCAGTTGAGCGAGAAAGGACAAGGCGGCAAAGCAGCTGAAGCTTTGGTGGTTGCTGAGTCGCGCAGCTTCAACTCGACAACAACAGAAGGCAATGCTGAACGATGATGAAACGAACGGAACTGGAAGAGAAGAAGCCAAGGATCTAATACCGAAGATTCGATGACTAATTCGACGATCCAGCACTTCTTTTTTCGTAGACGAGGCAGCCCGGGCGTCTTGTCCTCGAGCCAAAGGTTGACGCTGGAAAGTTTGTTGGAAAGAGGAGCTAAGGTAAGGTAGTAGGTGGGTATTGAGGAAGTGGCGGGAGGTTAGTTAGCTTCATTACCCACAAGCCTGCCGAGTACATACAGGTAGCATACATACGTGCATACAGATAGGTACATGTAAGTACAGGTATGTAGGTAATACCAGGCTATCAGGCTCTCCGACGTGTGCTGTAGCCTGTCGGTACTTGGCACGCTTGGGCACCTCCACCACGGCCTGATGAGACAGACGCCCAGCTCAAATCGACCAGCCGGACAGGGGATTTTTCGGCGGGTTTCTTACAGGAACGAACCGTACCTAAGGTACCAGACTACGAATGGGAGTACTAGTTTCATGTCCGCACTCCGTACACCGACGACACATCTTTGAAGGTATTACCAGACACTTTGTAGAAACTTTGGTGATCTGGCGTGTTCCTGATCACTGATCAGTCATCATTGATAGCCACCCGTGCCCCATCTGCTCAAGGGCGGCCGCCCCACCTCCCGCTGGCGGGCATATTAGTACCTACTAGTAGTGCATCGTGTAGGTACGCACCGTCGGACGAGGGATTAGCCATACGTATTACAAGTACAGGTAGGTGTACGACGTCAACAACCCCAAAACGTATTGCTTGAACGCACCGTTTCTCACTTTCCGCACAACACGCCACGCCCTGTCCATGAAAACTACGTCTCCGTATTCGGTCTTCGAAGCTTGCGCCAGATCCCCGTCGACCCTTCTCTTTGAGGACGCAACAGCTGAACCGAGCACCATCGTGCGCTGTTGCACCACACCCTTGGAACATCTGCGCAAGACCCTCAACTCGAGACGCCAGTCATGCCTGCCACGGAATCCAGAGACTCTCTGGATTCCCTTCAAATTTTAATTAATGAAGCGGTAAGCTCATACTAGCCCTTCCTCGCCTCATCGCGACGACTGCGGCTTTGTGGCCTGTTCGTACGCATGACTGGCTGATAATTTGCACGAAACTAACCCCATCTCTGCTTTGCAATGTAGCTTGTTCAGACTGGCAAAGCCATCCGTGCGTCAACTCGAGATGGTCAAGGCAATCTTCCCCAGCGCAATGTGCCATATCAAGCCAAATTGCCAGAGACCATCGATGCCTTCCGCTCTGCGCTCGACGACCTTGACCACCGCATTGTAGGTTGCGATACCACGGCCTATGGCCACCAAAGTTCCTCAGCAAACGGCATCATCACTGACTTTCTGGTGTGTAGATGCGAGCCAAAGCCGTCTTGATCCGCGACCGATTATTGCTCGGCACCCAGACAAGGGCCTCTGCAGCAATCCAAATGCAACCCCAGATACAGCCAGCTGATAACATGCCACCCATGACTATCGACCTCGGTTCGTCGCCCAACGCGGGAACAACCAATGACGCTGCGAACCGTGCGGCATCTGGCCATCCTGGCGCCGAATTCCCCAACATGGGAATGGCTATGGAAATGACATCAGCTCCAAGCGTACCAAATCTCACCCAGTCTCTACACAACACCAATACAGCCTCACAACAACCACCCGGTACAAGCCCACAAGGTAAGCCTACTGAGAACGCAAGTAGCGCTTTCACGACTACAAAAGCGTCTATGCCTGTGATGCAATCGGAGCCACCTGGCAATCAGCCCTCATCCACACTCGCCGAGAATGGTTTGATGCCGAGCAACACGGAACTACACTTCACCAACATGGAGTTCACGCTTGCGCCGCCCACTGCCGATATGCAGCAAGGTGGGCAGGCGGACGGTGGAATGACCATGTCGGCGAACGGCAGCGGGGGCGACATGGCCTCGCTTCAAAATGCACCTTCGCAACCCGTTATCACGGGAGGTCCATCCGGCACACAGGGCAAAGTCAACGGCGAGATGCAGGGTGAAGGCGCAAAAGCGTCGTTTGCCGACATGTTTCCGGGAGATGGCCAAACAGACGGTATGGATTTCGACTTTAGCCTGGGCGATGTCGGCATGGCTGGCGATACATTTGATGATTTGATGAACGATCGCGACCTAGTGGAAGGAGGTGACTATGATACCACTTTTTTCGAGCTTGGCAAGACAGAGGACATGTGAAGGAGACGAGGGGATATCATGCTAGCACACAGTCACGCTTCACAGTCTTTTAGGTCCGGCCGTCATGTCGATATCGCGCAACGCGGAGAGACACAGACAGTCCTCAGGCCCGAGACGGGAGTCGGCGAGCTTGAACGAATCAAGCGGCAGGTTTTTGGATACAAATGGACAATAGTCATGGTCCGACTGCGAAAACCCCTGGACGACAGAATAAGACATTATGAGAATCTTGCGGCACCATGGCCCCATATCCTTCTCCTCTGGGCCGCCGTGTACTAAGCGACAAGCTGCATCACCAGACTGTGAATCAAGGCCCCTGCGTCACCTCCATCATCTTGCCCAGTTTGCCCTTGAACTTGGCATTTCTCCAATCCTTCCACTCGTGGTCAAGCGCCCCCCAGGTCTCGTTGTGGTCAATGGTCTTACTTCGAATATAGTACGACCCCTGGATGGCCCAGTGCGCCCAGTCGGCGTCGTTGCTCTCGAGATAACTCACGAGGCAGTTGAGATATTTGTTGTCCTTGTCGCTGAGGCCGTCGTTGGTTCCGCCCGTCATGTCAACGCCAAACTCGGATAGGAAGAGCGGACCGGTATAATCCTCCTCTTGCTTGAGGACGAAGCCGAAGAAACCTCCGTACTGGGCCCATCGGATGCGGCAGCCGAGCCAGGGCGTTGTGACGGTGAAGCTGTAACTGTGAACCTCCCACACGCGCTTGTCCTGCCAGTTGCCCAGGTTCATGTTTCTGAGGTGCAGCGGCAACAGGTCCGTCCCGCCGTTGACGCCACCGACGATGATGAGGGCATTCTCGTTGGCATCGTGCACCAGCTGGCCGGCGCGGGCCATGTACTCGAGCCAGGTGTCGGCGGCAAAGGGCAACTGCAGGACATGGGCGCGCAGTTCGTTGCGCAACGAGTAGCCCACGACGCCTGGGCGCGATTTTCCCCAGCGGGCCATGGCCTGCAAGCCGTCCAACCAGGGCTGTGTGTCGAAGAAGCGACTGTTGGCCTCCATGTAGAACTTGGCATCCTTCCACCAGCCGTTGCCGTCGTTCAAGTCACAGCACCAGCCGGCCTTGCTGACGTGGTTGTCCAGGATGGTCATGACGCCGCGCTCCCACAGGGCGGCCTGCACGCGGTCAAAGACGTCGATGACGCTCGCCTTCTTCAGGAACGGGTTCTTCTTGGTCGCCCCGTCATACAGCTTCATGAGGGCGCCTTCGTCGACGGCAGCCGCCTTGGCAGCGGCACGAAAAGAATCCTCGACCTTGACATCCGGGTTCAGGGCCATGTCGATGGAATAGGTCAGACGCACGCAGTTGAAGCCGGCGGCGGCGATCCAGTCGGCGACATATTCGATGGCTTGCTTGTTCAGGCCCTCGGGCACGTTCGCCTCCAAATGGCCGGCCCAGTTGATGCAGCGAAGCTTCACCCGCTGGTTGGAGGCATCGAGGATCCATCGGCTCGAGGTATGAAGAGGTACCTTGGGCGCTGCAGCGACAGCCAAGCCGGTCAGCAGGAGAATGAGGAGGGGGATCATGGCTAGGGACGTCCGGCCGCCCTTGTATTTGGGCGAGGCGAATCGTCGAAAGAGAGTCGGAGGAAATACGAATACATGTAATTGATACTAGAATGGAAGAAGAAAAGGAAGCAAACGAGGGGTGTCCAAGATCAGCCCAGAGAAAATCCCAAGCTTCTCTGATCTATCTTGGACGAACTCCTCACATTGCGACCAGCCGATTCGCTTATACTCGAGGCAGCCTGATACTACCTACTATTTTACTCTCGTCCACCTTCCACATCAAGAGGATCCCCCACCCCTTTTTTTCCCACACGCGATTCCCCCCCCCCTCAAGCCTAGAACAATGCCCACCCCACACGTCATCAGGATGCATGGGTAGTACAAGCATGTATGTAGGTATCATGTAGGTTTTTCGTTTCTGATCTCGTTCCTCGCGTGCGTCCCACTCAAGGGGACGCAAATTTCACAGGCGGCTTGATCCGTGACCGGGGGGGAGACAGCTGGTGTGTGTGTGCCTGTTGAAACGGAAGTTAATCGAGACCCATTGTGGGAATAAAGAGACCAACGATGCCCCTTGTCCACCCCAGGACCCATAGATACGCAGAAGCGCGGGAGCTGGTTTCTAAACCCTCCGATGGATGGAAGATACAATGACGAAGGACTGGCTTCGATCGGAGCAGAGCAAAGCTGCGTCTTGTCGATTCCCCCGTATGTATGTACGTGCGTTGTATGTACGTAAGCGTCGTGCCGCCCTTCCGAGGCGCTGGACTTCCCCGCAGATTTGCTGCATTCTGCTATTCCCCTTAACCACGCCTTACCTGTAATGCAAGCCTGCAAAGCTGTACACAGGTACCCTTGTATGTGCAACATGCTCACCCCTGGACGCCCAGCTTCTTCATCGACAGGGATCTGCATGAGCCGTCAGGGTCCTTGGGAGCGAATTGCTGTTGCACGGTGGCTTAATTTACGCGATCGTCGCCCCTATTTTTTCCATACTTGTACAACTATGATTAACTCTGTCGGGTTCCTGCCGCCTGTCATGTGCTGAGCATCGCCGACGAAGCGCCGACCTGCTATCGTGCCCTGGGAACGATCTGTGCATGGCACCCCTACTGTGGTCCTCCAGGCAGCATTCGTCATTTATGTCCTTCACATGTCATTCTTGAATCTTGACATCCGATGCTGGATTAAAGCAGTCACCGTCAAGGTTCGTCGACTGTGGAAAAATGAAGCTATAGTACACAAGTGACTCGCTGTCCCGATGGAACAAAAACGCCCCAACGTCAAACGATGAATACCATGGTCGCTGGAAAATGACTAAACGACACATGAGTCCCGAGGACGTCCTTCCCAGTGGTATATACCTCCCCGTTGCTTGAAAATGAAGACTCCCTGCAAAGTATTCCATTGGTAGAAGAAGAGAGCAATGTTGGGAGATGCCATTGTCCCCAACACCGAGAGCCAAATTTTGAGGCGGGCAGATCTCGGTCAGGAGGGCATGGAGGGCGCCAACAAATGCAAGAAAAGAGAAGAAAAAGACTTGCCACCTCCCACCATTAGTCGTCATATTAAAGAATTAAGTCAAAGGCGTTATCACTTGGTAGCCCTTGTTTCATGTCGCAGACTGAGCTGTCGGAAGCGACGTTGACGGACCAGCGACAGCGCGTACTTCCAGTCCCCGCCTTTTGGCGAGCAGGCTTTTGAATGCTCCCATGAACTGAACCAAAGACTCTTCGTCACGCGCGCAGAAGCGGTAGCTCTTCTCGTCCGTGATGATCTGCAGACAGTTCTCCTTGCTCTTGCTGACCGGGTCCGTGTCCACCACGTCCACCACGACGGAGAGGTCCACAATCCATTGCGCCGTGTACTCGGACTGGTCCTTGTACAGGATTAGATTTCGAGCTCGCAGCACCGCCCACATGTTCTTCCACTGTCGGACGCCGCGTCTGCTCCTCAGCAACCAGAGTCGTCCTTGCCATATGACCCTGTCGGGATCCTGGTCCGGCGGATTGCCATTATAGACGACGCTGACCTGGCTGGCGGAAGGCCCCAAATCGTTGGGCAGAGGCGTCGTTGACCCATCTCCGGTAGATGGCGCCGTGGCCATGGGAGACTGCGTCAAGAAGCTTTCGCGGAGAATACGGGGCGGCCGCGAAACCTCGACGTCGGAGAAATCAGAGGGCGAGAACATCTCGTTGCCAGACAGACCGGAAGATTCGATGCCAGAGGATCCGCGTCGCTTCCCGCGTGTCATCAAGAGGGGGGTTGGTAGGCTGAACGTCTCGGGCGAGCTGGAAAGCAGGCTTTCCATTCTTCCTCTCCTTTGCACGGGGGTGGCTATTTCACCAGTGGTAGCGGCAGCAGCACCGGCGGCTGCTGCAGGCCTGGCAGGGGACATGTCTCGCGTTTTTGACGTGGTGAGAAGCATGCCCTCATCTTCCTCCTCGGTCCTGGCTTCTTGACGTATCAGCTCGACCCATTCCTTAGCATCGCGCGCCGACGGCGCTTGAAAACGAAAGTTTTTGGATGGGAAGAACAGCCCAAAGACGTTTTCGCGTTTCTGCTTGGGGTCCCTCTGGCAAGTGACGGCCGATAGCTCCGACAGCTGCACCTTTTGCCGAAGCTTGAATTCCTTGTCATTCTTGTACATGTACAAAGCATTTGGTCGCAGGACGAGGTAGATTGTCTTCCATGTCTGTAGTAGGAACACAAGGTCAGTACGCAGAATGACATGAGTGAGTGCAGTGTAGTGCCTGCAGGTAATCGCAGCGTACCTTTGTCTTGTGTGTTCGCTTCTCCACGTAGCCGCTCTTGATAACTCGATCTGACTCGAAGGTGCCATTCTGGCTGACGTTACCGAAGGGGTCGTAACTGGGTCGAAAACGAGAGGCTGATAGGGCTAGATCGGCCGCATCTGCGCGACTTAGGACGGTGCCTCGCTGGTCTGGGCCGTCAATGGCCTGGGTTGCTGCCATGGTGGTTGGTTCCCGGTGTGGCAGACGAGCACGTGCATCGAGTGCAGATGCGGACTGGCTTCGCAACTGTGACGCCGTGAGAGAGAGGGTGGGAGGTAGACGATCGGGGTCGCAGAGTCGTCAGATGTGTCGTACTCGATCAAAGAGTCGGAGGACTTGTCGCCGCAAGAGGTGTGTGGTGTATTCTTGGCGCTTAGGCAACGTGCCAGATGTGACAATAGATGGGCGGCAACGAACAGGTGGTCGCACGAGAGATGGAGTGGTAGGACGAGAGCGCACGAGCGACGGCGGCGAGCGACAGCCAAAACCGAGCAGCTGGTGTCTCTCAAGTACAAATGGGGCTGTCGCACGATGAGGAGAGGCGAGTCGGCTAAGGCGATGTCTTGGCGTGGACGATGGTGATGGTGATGCAATGCAGGGAGGATCAGAAGCGTCGTTTGTTGCGAGAATATTAGCTAATCGAGCGTGAATATGCTGAGGGTTCGCCCTAAAGCGTCGCAAGTGATGATGTGATGATGACGGCGTGTCAAGCAAAGATGATGTCGAGACTGCGTCCTGGCCTCGTTGTTCGTTTCGTGATGATGTGGTCGACGTTGTGATAGATGGTTGTTGTTTGTTGCGGCAGCTGGAAAATGCGACCGATCGGCAACGGGAGGTGGGAGGGTGTCACTGAAAGCGGGGGTACCTACCAGTAGCTGATACATCAAATGATCCGATGCATCTCGATCCGTTCACGGTCGTGTTTACTTGTGTGTACAAGTACTAGTCACTATACAGCGTTCTTTAACGCTGGCTCATTCGCTTTGTGTCCATACCTAAACTTAGTAAACAAATTCCTTTTGTGCTGCCACCATTTCTTTCGAGGGCAACTTGAGTCCAATGCTGTCTGTCGTTTGCAGAAGTCATGCGTGCCATGCTAGACAAGCAGCCGAATAAGGCTGAAAGCCCCTCTAATCCCCCTGAATTCTTAGCTCACATGTACAAGTAGTCCGTACGGTCAAGTGATGATACAGCCAGATGTTGGACCGTGGTGGTTGCAGCCTGCAGGTAATTAGTGAGTGGGTTGGCTTCTGTGGGGTGACGGAAAGAATTTTGGCCCCAAGTCGGCTTACATGAATTTCAACGACCAACCGCGCATCTCATTCAACAATGCTCATGGAAATACACAGATCACCACTCGCACTGTTGCATCGTTCTAGCCACTCATCCTGCTATTACATGACGGACTACCTGCCATAACGAGTCAATCAACGCCCAATCTTCAAAGAATCTTCACCCCCCGCACTCATAGTCAACGTTATAGCCGCTCTTTCACGAATCTCACCATCCTTTCTGGAACAAGTGACATTCAAGAAACAACTCTTTCTGGAAGAATTTCAGGGGAAGAAGAACTAGAAGTCAGCTCTCGTTTTGATGACCCAGCCTCCGAGTTCCCGTCCATGCGGGCGTTGCAAAGCCCCCGAAGCGCCTCATCATCTCCGCAACGGTCCTACATGCTCGTTCGTACAACACATTCAACCACTCTTAAATCTCACAGTTGAACTCACCCATATGTCACACACAGACCCTGCTTCACCGACTATGTTGAGACCAAAGCAGGTCGACGTCTTGGCCTCATCGCCCGCTCCACCAGGCCCGACCGACTGACTTGCGTCAAGTACATTGCCGGCCTCTCCTTTGGTCCCTCGTCCACCACCCTCACGCAAATGCTCGACCGCTCCATCTCATTTCACGCCCCCAAGAAAACTCTCTTTGAAGCCCTCGTCGTCCATGTCGACACCGACTTGTCCGACGGCCATGAGTCGGCTGCGCAAAACCTCCTGGCCAGGCATGGAGAACGCTTCCGCAACCTATCATTTGAATGCGTGCATTTATCCAGGATATGGACCGTCAAGACGGTCGACTGGACGGCTTTACGTCCCCTCATAGATGACACCAAGGGGGCCGATGATATCAAACGCCTGCGTGACCTCTTTGCTCGTCTTCCCTCCGTTACTGCGAGGGCCGACGTTCTGCGTCTCTTCATCCGCCATATTCTCCTTGACCTTGTCGTCAAACGGTCGTGCGCGGCTCTTCTTCTTGGCCATAGCACCACTGCTCTCGCGAGCCTGACGCTATCCGAGGTCGCCAATGGACGAGGCTTCAGCGTACCCTGGCACGTCAACGATGGAGAGTGTGCGGAAACAGGGATACATGTGTATTACCCGCTTCGCGAGCTTTTCAAGAACGAAATCGCAACGTACCTCAACATTTGTCCTTTGCTCCAGGACCTTATACCCAGTCGAGAGAGCATGGCACCATCGAGCGTCGTGTCACATAAGGACCTGAGTATAAGCGAGGTCGTGGAGCGGTATTTTGATAGCGTGGAGGGGGCGTACGAGGGCATCGTGGCGAATGTGGTCAGAACGACGGGCAAGCTCGAGAGGATACAGGCTGGAGCATTGTGTAAATTGTGCGGCATGACGCTGGATGAGAGTGGTGATTCGCGGTGGGCGGGCGAGCTGGGGGATGAGAGCAAGGACGAGCGGGCGAATCGAGGAGCGCCGCTGTGTCATGGATGTAAACGATCTGTCTACGGCTAGATGACGTGCCCATTGGACGAGATTCTAGATCTGATCTCGACTATGTAGATGCTACATGAACAGGTATGGAAAGAGACAAGAAATGGTCAATGTCTATTGAGAAATCGTAAACTCCAGTCATATGCAAAACTCCTCGTTCCTTCTAGCAGCATGAGCCAAAGCGACACAGCGCTATCCTCTACCCTCCCGTCTTCCACTCTATGTGAACCGAGTCAAATGAACACAGGCTGCTCGCACCTGCGGAATCTGTCTATGCAACCATTTCTGCGTCCCGGAACCAGAACCATGAACAGCAACCCCGGCCTAGAGTCAGGGCTCCAGCTGGAAAAGATAGCTTCACAACTTGGCCAAGGCCGGGACAAAGCGTCCCTCGAATTTTCGCATCAGCTTGTTCGTCTGCTCCGCCAAAGACAGCGTCAGAACGGTATGCGGCAGGACGCGGGCAAGATGAGGCAGGAAGCCCTTGTAAATGGCGAGAAAGCCCTCGGTGCGAACAGTCTTCCCTAAACAGTCAAACATGCCCTTGTACAGATTGCCGTTCTGATTGTACATGCGCGACATGATGGTATCTGCCGTCAAACGGTTCCCTGATCAGCTTTGCCACAACCATAGAGACATGGGGCACAATAAGGTGTCAGCCGAGAGTGAACTCACCAGGCGGATGCATGAAGCAGCAAACAACGAAACCGCTAGCGGCACTGCTCGTCAGATGCAGCGCCAGACCCTCCTCCATGCCCACATGCTTCACCAGCCTCCGCTTGGCGAAGAAGTATGTCGGCAGCTGGACCGAGCTTCCAAAGCCGGTGCGGATCATGGCCGCGCCCAAGCCTCGGTAGAGTCCCCTGGGTCCCTCGGCCCTGTAGATTTGCGACAAGCCATCCCACGCGTTGCGATACTGATGCTGCGTGCCCACGGGCAAGAATGGGGAGTAACTTTGTAGTCTCGTTTTGACGAGGAAGAAGGGACTCCCGGCTGCGGCACCAATAACGCCGGAGGAGGCGCCGCAAAACATATTGATGGCTAGGTTCTGGGCCTTGTGATTGTCGAGAAAGAGGGTGGCTAGACCGTTGCGCAAGGGTTCGTAAAAGCCTAGACGGCAGCCGTTGAGAAGGACCTGGTAGATGTAGGCGCAGCCGAGGCCACGGTATACGCCGCGCAAGCCTTCGTTTCGGACGATGACGCTGACGCCGTGGATGGGGCCACGGTAGTGATGAGGTTGATGGCCTTTTTGTTGCAGCTCGCCTTGCAATTGCATGCTTCACATGAGAACAAGTCAGCTCCAGTCCCGTTTTCAGTTGCAGGCTGGTACTGCACGAATCGCAAGGCTCACCGAATCTTGACCGTCTCGAAGGGGTGCGTCGCAGTCACAGCGCCGCACGCAGCGATGCCGCCGGCGATAAACGCCCTGGTAGAAATAAAGGCATCAGTATGGCTCAAGAACCTGTATACTCGGACAAATGAGCTGGGAAAGCTCTTGTCGCAAAGGAGACCCTTTGTCGGCTGGGCACCTACCCCATAGTCGTCGACATGGTCGCCCGAGCCCTCCGCGGGGCGCAACGGGAAGCCAACAGGAACGGAACCAGGTGCGAACAGGGACTGAAGACGAGGAGATGTCGGGGTCAATGCCGGTCTTTAAGGAACATGGGGGCGCGAATTGGTGAGAAAGGTACGGAGTGATCAGGCAATCCGGCGACCCGAGGACAGCCGTCGATGCTGTTGTTGGTTGGAGTTGGCGCCAGAAATTACCACTTGCAGACAGAAGAACGAGGGTGACGGAGTCGGCAAGGACGGATCCGAAGGCTGTTTGATACGTCTGGGGTCGAGAAGTAAGCAATGCCTTGGAGTCTTGACCGCTTGATTTCCTTCGTGCCCTGGATTCGTACCTGTAGAGAAGTGCACTGGTTGCGGCTGCTGCTGACAAGTCGCACTTCTTTCAACCGATGTCGGCCGCCGGGGCGCACGGGCGGTATGTACATAGAAACAATACAAGTACGTAAGCGATGGTGCAATCTGTCGGGCTGCCACCATCCCATCCATCCATTTGCGAAAAGCAGCCACCACGCAGGTAATTACATACAAATGGGTGGGCCACTGACCTTGAACCTGGGAATGGGGAAATCCGCTTACCTCAGTTCCTGTTAGTATGGACTGGTATCTGTACGGCCACAGTGCTTTATCGTACGGCACGTGAGGCTACATGGAATACATCAAGTAATTGCAAGCAGATCAAATTCAACTACACCAGCATACTCATGTACGTTAGGAGACGGAATTGCGCTATTTTGACGTCAGCTTCAGGGAGCTTTCATGAAGACCCCTTTGAGCACCGGACCCGCCGGACGAATCCGCACGGTATGTATGCTTCTGCCGACGTCACGTCTTTCTCACCACTTACACGTGTACCTAGTTTCTGTGCTGCACTCGTGTGTCGTACCGCATTGTTGTGAGCACCTAGGCAGTTTCCATCAATAATTGCTATTCATAGCTGTCACCTGTTGGCTCGTAAGTCTGATTCCCTTACATGTACTTGCTGACAGGGCGTGCATACGTTCATGTTGGATGCCTTTTTCCATCAATGATACCATGGCCTCAATCGAAGCGGCCAACATGCATGCACGTAGTCAAAGACGTCTTCATACATTGACATATATAGAACGTAAAGCCTACTATATTCGTACTCTCTACGTTTGAAGGCCAAGCCACATTGTTTGACAAGATTCAGAAGCAATGGACGCAGATCTTTCTGCCACTTCGCCCTTTGGTAACATGATTCGCCGGGGCGGCTGTAAGAATACATACCTCGTGCCGGAAGCAGAGCTTTGAGCGTTTTGTTGCTGTTGGACCCCAACGCAGGTTTTGTTCGATCAATCACTCCATGACGCCCTCTGAACCAAAAGGCTTGGTCATTCAAAGGTTTCAGGGTGCTATTCGCCGCAACGTTGAACTTTGAACTTTACGCCGATTGTCGAGCTGCAAGCAGGCTGACCCCTTGACAGGCATGTCAACAATAACGTACATGTACGGCATCACTTACAGATATAAGTTATTCTTACCCATGTAGGTTGTACAAATAGCATATAGAGTCTTCAAGAGTTCAATCTCAGAATCTATCAGGGCGGCTCTAGGTGAAGTGAGGGAAGTGAACAAGGGACTCAAAGGTGCCACGATTCGGAATACGCATTAATCCTTAAGGCCTCCCTTCTACGTAGCGGAGACCTCGCAGCTCTTATATAATCTATTAGTTTTAACACGAGCCGATATCGCAACCTAATCCCCTGGCGGCCCCGGCCGCCACTGTGGTCAGGGCTCCATTGGTGAATTGTCCCCTGACAGAATCCCAATGCCCAAGTATCGCTTCATTGAACTTGACTCTCACTCTACATCGATTTCCCAACCGCAGCACTTAGACCACATCGTTGACAATCGATCAAATGTCCTACCTATACCATCGATCAACTCGATGATCTTGAAGATGCGGCTGTGAACCCCAGCCCCGCCTTCCAAAACGCAGCTCTCAGAATCGTGGCTGGTATTCTGGAACGAAACCGAGTAGTTTATGCGGTTATGGGAGGAATGAATTTCTACCTTCGTGGCTCACCACGTACTACTCAGGATGTCGACATTGCAGTTGATAATCGTCCCCGTATGGACGCTCTTCTGCGTCTCTTTGACAACGTTGCAAAGTTGGTACCCTAGATGAAATCTGCCAGAAAAGGAGCTCAAACAGTGGATACTGATTCTGTTATCGAATAGCATCTATCGTCCTCTAAGTGCAATGCAATGGGTCTCCGGTATTGCTCGAATCTTTGTCCAAGTCCAGCACCAGTTTGTGCAGTTCGACTTGAAGCCCAAAGGAGCTGAAGGATCTTCGATACCGATGAATCTTGCAGAATCCATCGACAGATGGAATATCTCGACACCTTCAGGAACGTATCAATGCAATATGATGACCATCGGTCCTCTTTTTCGGGATAAGATCAAAGCTCACTATTCACGAGAGTTGCTGAGAGACTACATTGATTTGCGATTCGCCTGCATATCTGTTGAGTATGGACATTTGGTGAGAGCAACAGCCAGAGACCTTCGCCAAGAATGGAAGGATTTTTTCCTACAGAGTGTGTTGCAGCGTCACCCTGAAGACGAAACGCGTATCAAATGGAGTCTTGACATGGAGCGAGCACCGTCCCCCGGGAGTGCGGGTTCTCCGGCTGGTTCAAGAGTTGGTGGGCCAAGCAATCGTTGAAGCACGGTGTTTCGTCTGCATGTTTGCATTCCTGACACTTATAGTAGCAGGAGTCCTGTTGTTTGCACGCATTTCTTATGTCAGTAGCCTAGCCATCAGCTGCCCGTTGCCTTTGCTGGCTGTTCGTTGTCTTTGCTAGCTGCCTGTTGCCTTTACTGGCTGCTTGTTGCCTTTACTGGCTGCTTGTTGCCTTTACTGGCTGCTTGTTGCTTTTGTTAGCTACCCGCGGACTTAGCCACTGGCTGGGTGAAATGGATGCGTGCAAATAGCAGGACTTATTAGCAGTGTGCCTATTGGGGTTGGGCCTCTAACGTCTGGTCTTTGCTGTTTCTTGTTTTCATATGTTGGGTCGGTCTCTTTCCCTCGGGTCCACGTTGTTCTTGATCCTCCGCCAGCGAGTTATGTATCTACCTTGTTTCAACGGTTCGATACGCCTATCTTTGCTTTGCACAATTTCCTTCCATAGCCCTCGATAGTCAATCCTGACATTGTACTGTCCCAGATCCAGGGCACGAAATTTCTGGTTTTGGATCTCAGTAAACTCTGCCCCGTTGACCTGTAATTTTTTTAGGTTAGCTTCGAATTTTCACAATCCGAAAAGTAAATCATCAACAATACTTTTAAATCGTCAAAGTCGATGTTTCGTTCCCCCCATTCCTCATCCAGATTCATACCGTCGATGAAATCCTCAATATCCGCCAGTTGCTGCGTTGCTAGCGAGGATCGTGCAAACTGTGCCATCCTAGGATAGGGAACTTTACCGATGCTAAGCTCGCAACACTCGGGTCGGGGGTCAATCATGAGTTGCTCGGATGGAACAAGAACGAAGAAGAAGCCGGAATTTTTCGATTGAAAGTCGGGTTAAGATGACGGAATGACTCCGTGATTGGAGGGGCGGCTTTCGCTGGCTGATATTGATCATGCTCCTCGAACAAGCGTGTAGCGTCTTCAAATTGAGACGTGGGAACGCAGATATCCCACTCCTAGTCGTAGTAGTTCGTGAGTGGTCTGCCGACGGGCGAGACGAGAGGGTATGTACCAACCTGGGTGATTCTTCCAGCTCCGTAGTAGCGAAGCGCATTGACGTCGACAACGCAGGCAGGGATATCAGCAGCACCAAGGAGTCGGATAGCCTCGCGAACATCCCCGATTTCTGCGTGCCGCCCGTTCCCAGAAGGTACTCGAACCCATTTCGCAAAATTAATGGGCTTTGGGGACTCGCGGTCCACAGTACTTGGCAAGGTTGAGCCTGACTCAGTAGCTTCCTCGACACCGCCGCCATCGACTGTCTTGAGTTCTTCCATCTTGTATGGATGGGTAGGTAACGACTAGGTGTCGTTCAAACCGTCAAAGCTGATAGCAGGAAGCAACACCAGTGGTGCGGGGTGTGGTCGGTCGAGAGTCATCACAGACCATCAGTCTCCCTTCCATACATGTATTTGTAGCATCGTTGCCACGTGATGTCGGCAACGTGCAAGTATGACGGCGCCGTCGACGTTGCCCTGCTGTTCCTACCATGCACCCACTTCACAAGGGGGACGCTGTGAGTGTCACTGCCCTTGGAGTAGTATGTAGTACGGAGTAGTATTAATTGATACTGGTACTAGCACCACTACAAGCGAGTGGTATGTAATTACCGGGGCCATGTTCCCCTACAGTTGACTAAGCATTCCTCTGGGCGAGGACTCCATCAACTCCAAAAGCTACAACCTTCACGGTATCAATACCCTGCACATACATCCCACACACGAATAGACTGCTTCGAGATTCGCCCACGTCTGCGTATAAGCTTTCAATCACTCGGAATCTTGCACTTTTAAGCTTTCATCCTTTGAATTTCCAAAATAGAAGAACCCTAGAGACAGTAGGTCGGTTGATTGCGCGCCCGTTGACGGAGCCACGCCCACTTACACATCGTCGTCTCGTCGAGATTCATCACACTAATAAAGGTCCATTGCGTCTTGTCGCACTATATTTAATCATACTCGGGCGGAAACTTGGATGACTGGACAGCTCTTCAAGACAGATACGGCCTAAACAACCACCAGCGTTTCAAACAGCCAACCGAGGAAACGGCCGATATCTTGGAAACAACCGAATTCCCCTCGTGCCGCGCATCGCTGCGAGCGAGCGTGCCTAGGCAGCGCGACGATGGCGCCGACGCCTATGGACCTAGATCACTCTGAGCGCAACTCAAGTGGTGGTCATTCTCTCAATGCACAAAAGTCAATGGGCGGCGTCCCTTCGATATCGAATCTTAGCGATGTAATATCGACGTACCGGCCCATAAAGGTGCGTCATCCCACGGGAACCCGCGCGTCCATCTGCCACTCCGTGACCAGGCAGCTGACCAGTCACAGCTACTTCGTCGCACAGACATCAAAGAGGGTCGTCCCATGCCTCACGTTCTATCCATCGATTACGACGACGAGGGCGAGCTCCTCATGACCTCAGCAAGCGACGAGACGATCCAGCTTTACAACGTCAAGGAGGGACGGCACGAAAAGAGCCTCCTCAGTAAGAAGTACGGTGTTAAGCTGGCGAAGTTCACACATACAAGATCAAGCATAATATACGCCAGCACGAAGCAGAACCGTAAGAAGATGCCTTCTACGCGCAAGTTCAGATTGAAGATGCATGTACGCTGACCGATGACGGATGCGAACGACCTCAGACGCGATACGATACCTTGCCACACATGACAACTCCTTTATTCGCTATTTCGACGGCCACGAGGCCAACGTGACTTGTCTCGCCATCCACCCGGGAAGCGACAACTTCATCTCGTGCTCACAGGACAACACGGTGCGACTATGGGACACGCATTCCAAGCATTCGCAAGGACAATTGTTCCTTCGATCGCCTCAACTAGCAGCGTACGACCCATCAGGCCTGATCTTTGGCGTTGCCTGCCCCGGAAGCGGGACGGTGCTTCTCTACGACGTTCGCAACTACGACAAGGCGCCATTCACAACCATCGACATAGTCGAGCAGTGTCGCAAGGTGACGCACGAAAACCTGGTGAGGGGATGGACCAAGCTGGAATTCTCCAACGACGGCAAATCCATCCTTGTCGGTACCAAGGGCAACGGGCACTTCCTGCTGGACTCGTTCGAGGGCACCCTCAAAGCCTACCTGCACCGGCCGGCCGGAGGGTCCAGGCGACAGGCACCGGGCGAGCCCAATCCCGCTTCGACCAACGGCAGCTCTTCGCCCACGGGCCCATCGAACCTGGAGAGCAGCGGCGACTGCTGCTTTGCGCCCGACGGCAGGTTCGTCATTAGCGGCTCAAAGCAGGACGTCCTCGTCTGGGATACGCTCCGTGCGCCGTCGGACAACAACAAGACCATGTCGCCGACGTTCACGATCCCGGGGAAGAAGGAATCTGCGGTTGTGGCCTTCAACCCTCGGTTCAACTTATTCGCGACGGCGGATCAGGATCTGCTATTTTGGCTGCCGGATCCTCACAGCTAGTGGTGAGTGCTCTGGGAGGAAAGGCTCGTGCGGCTTGTTTAGGTAGATACCCTAGGACGATGCAAATGTGATTGGTTACATATTTGCAATAGCGGCCCTGCGCTCGGATCTCTACGTATCTTTTCTTGAAAATCACAGTTATGAAACGAGCCAATTGATGCAAGTAGGGGAATTGGATTCTACTATCAGTATTATCACTATCACTACTACTTTGCAGTAAAGATATTAATTCCTACTAGTAGTATTAGTAGGTAGACATCAAAACTCCCCCACTGCGAAAACGCCCATCATCCCCACATGAGTCTACCTACCAGTCACGCCAGTATACCACTAACACCTACTAATATCCATTTTCAACGTCCCACCTCCAGGAAACCACATCTCTTCAACCTCACACAAACGCCTACCATCCTGTGCAGGCGCGCACAATACGAGTACCCATACATCGTTCCCTCTACTCCCATGGCTACCCTCTTCGACATCCAATAGCCCGCACGCTGCCATGCCCTACTTCAAAACCAGCGAGAAATGGCTCGAAGAATCCATTCTCCTCCTCGAAGCCCGACCCTCTACCGTACGCCCTCACGTCCAGTATGCCGCTTTGGACCCCCCAGACTGACCTTTGCAGACGCGTATAACCACACGATACTCATTGAATCCCGCGCCCACGACCAAAGCAGCAGCAGCAGCAGCAGCGACGTCCGAGACGAAACCGGCCCGCGGCAGCATCGTGCTCAAAACGTACGACCCCGCCAGCGGCGTGACGCTCAAGTATCGCACCACAAAGGCCGCCGAGGTCTCGCGCCTCGTCTACTCTGCGCTCGGTCGGCTGGGGAGGGAAATGGCCGCGGTTCCTGTCGAGGACCCCGTGGCGGATGACGTGGTTATGCCTGAGGCGCCGCCGCCGCTGGTGGCAAGTGAAGGAGGTGCAGGTAAGGCTGGTCAGCGGCAGGGACCGGGACAGAGTGGTGCGGGGGCTGGGAAGAAGAAGAAAAAGGGAAAGAAATGAGTGCTGGATAGGGCTAAGATGGGAGTGTCATCATGGGCGGAATAGGATAGAGAACCCCGGCGTTGGGACCTTTGCAAATTATGGTCCGGCGAGCATTTCTGGATTTTACAAGTCATGGGGGGGCCTCTTAGGTTGGAGATGGAAACTGCAGGAAGAAAAATTGCTTGACATCTCTATGCGAGGCTTTTCAAGATAAAAGTTGTAACACATCGTCATACATGGGCTCGACCAGGTCTTCTGCCATCAACCCGAAATCAGGAATTTGAAACTCCCCAACGCCCGCCTAAAAAGGTTCAACCGTCCCTCCACGTTGTTCGTACCCAAGTCAGTAGCCAACCCATTGACACAGCCGCCCATATCCAGTCCATTCCATCATGATTTTGTACATACGGTCAGTCGAACCAAAAAGAAAAAGGTATGTGAGTGTAGTGATGATAGCTTCTGATGACGACAGTCTAGAAGAGAATCTAGAAGTCGTCGTCAAATGAGAAGTCGCCGCCCTCCTTGTCTTCGGTAGGCGTGGCGGTGTCTCCATTCTTCTTGGTGCTTGCCATGACGCCAGCCTTTTGGTAGTCGGCGACACGCTTCTCGAAAAAGTTGGTCTTGCCACCCAGAGAAATGTTCTCCATGAAGTCGAAGGGGTTGGCCGACTTGTAAATCTTCTCGTTGCCAAGAGCAACCAGCAGGCGATCGGCAACAAACTCAATGTATTGCTTCATCAGGGTAGCGTTCATGCCAAGCAAGGCGCAAGGTAGGGCCTCGGTCAAGAACTCTTGCTCGATAGTCACGGCATCTGTGATGATGCTCCGTATCATCTCTTTGCTCGCGCGGTTCTTGAGGTGAGAGTGCAGCAGGCAGGCAAAGTCGGTGTGAAGACCCTCATCGCGGGAGATGAGCTCGTTGGAGAAGGTGAGACCAGGCATCAAGCCACGCTTCTTGAGCCAGAAGATGGATGCAAAGGCGCCGCTGAAGAAGATGCCCTCCACGGCGGCAAAAGCAACCAAGCGCTGAGCAAAGGATGAATCCTTGTCCTGAATCCATCGAATGGCCCAATCGGCCTTCTTGCGAATGCACGGGACTGCCTTATGGTTAGCGATCCTGCATCAAAATCGGCCTTGAGTGTTTGCGTGTAACATACTCGTTTCAATAGCATTGAAGAGGTAGGTGCGCTGAGCGTGCTCTTTGATGTACGTATCAATCAAGAGGGAGTATGTTTCCGAGTGGATGTTTTCCATCATAATCTGGAAGCCGTAGAAGCATCGGGCTTCCGGAATCTGGACTTCGCCGCTGAATCGCTCGACCAGGTTCTCGTTGACGATACCATCTGAAGCGGCAAAGAAAGCGAGGATGTGAGAGATGAAGTATTTCTCGTCGTCGTTGATGCGGTTGTTCCAATCGTGCAAGTCTTTGGAGAGATCAATCTCCTCGGCAGTCCAGAACGAAGCTTCGGCCTTCTTGTACATTTGCCATATCTGCCGACGCAAAACGTATTAGCACATGCTGGCAGGCATGGTGCGGCCACTTTACGCGTTCGGACGCGTCACGTACCTCGTGATACTTGATGGGGAACAGGACGAATCGCTGAGGATTCTCCTGCAACAAAGGCTCGTCGGCCTCTTCAGGCTTGATTGTGGGGGCGACCGCCGTCTTGATGTCTTCCTTTTTGTGCGTGTCCACCACGGTCTTGTGTGAGATGGTTTGTTCGGGGGAGGCCGATGCGTCAAGGGGCTGGTTCTCCTTATTGGCGACGCCAAAGTCGGGCTTCTGAATGGGTGATTCCATCTTGAGAGAATTGATGGCAGAAGTTGCCTGTGTCATGACACGCGTTAGTTGATCCCAACTGCCCAAGATCTCCCATGGGGCGCGTCACAGTCGACGACGTCACTTACCTGCTTTGAGGGGGTAGTCTCGGCCATGACAACTGAAGGGAAAGCGAAAGGGATGAAGATTGGTTCAATGCAAGGACAGAATGCGCGCAGCGATGGTGAAAGTCAAGCTTGGCCCAGCGATTCGCTTCTTGGTTGTGATGGTAAGTAGGATAACGTCTTTACGTAGATGGCGGCGCCAGAGCTTTTTGTAGAGAGGGCGATGCGTCGTCACGTGCACGCTTGACGCGTCGAGGCGTGTTTAATATGGGCCTTCAACGGTGGGCCACTTTAGCCCACGGTTTGAAGTGGCTGGGAGACCTGCACCCGCTAAAGTGCACCGGGGAACGTGTACCAATATCCTGGTATCCGCTGTGTACACCCCCCAGGTCATAGACAGTTTAAGTGGACCATCCACCCATATAAAAATATGGGTGGATGGTCCACTTAAACTGTCCATGACTTGACCCCGTATGTGAAGCGTGTAGCTCGGGAGCACAGGGTACGGTAAGGATACTTGCTTGTCGCTGGCTTTGTCACGGTGTCCCTGTCGGCAACCCTGCCGCTGCCCGCCAAGGACTTCGTGTTGTCCACAGGGTACTCAGTCCTGGTGCATGAAGTACATGGCCTTTGTGCTCAGGTACTGGATCCTGATGCAGGGGTGCCGCGTAAGTTGAACCCCCCCCCAACCGGCCACCCCCTCCACCCGGCCACCCCGTCTGTTAAGGTGCATGGGCAAATTTGTACTACAAACACTAACAATTTGATCAATTTTTCTAGTCAGTTTCTAGGGGATCTAATTAGATGACTAATAAATTTTAAAAGCTCTAAAAATAGTAAAAAATTTAACCTATTAAATAAAAAAAGAAGCTACCCTATAGCTATTTTACTTATTTAAATATTAATTTTTAAAGTTTTTATTTTTTATATAGTACTATTTACTAATAAATTTTAAAAGCTATTATAATAATAAATAAGTATAGCTATAAGATAACTCTAAGTTATAAAAAATAATAAAAAAATTAATTAATTAAAAAAAACTTTAAATAACTTTATAACTTATCTAGTTATTTAGATATCTAAATTTTAAATTTTTATTAAGAAAATTTTCTTAGGTAAATATTTTTTTTTTAATAAATCTATAAATAGTATATAAATATTTTAGTTTTTATAATAATAAATTATAGTTAATATTAAATAAGCTAAATTAAGTTAAATTTTTTAAATAAACTTAATATTAAGCTAGATATTAAAGATTTAAACTTGTTAAGGTTTACTAATAATTTACTAGTAAATCTTAACAATTACTAGATTTATTTTTTACTTTAAATATCTCTATTAATAATAAAGCTATAGGGTAGCTTTTTTCTATATTTAGTAGCCTAAATTTTTTACTATTTTTAGAATTCTTAAAATATATTAGTCATCTAATTAGATCCCCTAGAAATTGACTAGAAAAATTGATCGAACTGTTAGTGTTTGTAGTACAAATTTGCCCATGCACCTTAACAGATGGGGTGGCCGGGTGGGGGGGGGGTGCCGGGTAGTGGGGGGTCGAACTTACCAGTAATCTTTTGGGTCGCGTCAAGGTATCTTTGATCGAAAGCTTGGTATCGAACACCTGTCATGGAGCCCTCGCTCAATTCGTCATCCAATTCCCTTTATCAATCAGCAAACAAACAGTTCAATCTCGCGTTTGTGGATCCTATCGCGGAGCTCGGACTGAAGCTCGGAGATCAGCTGCACAAGCAGGCAAGTGCGAGCCACATTCATCCAGTACGAGAGATCCATCATTCAGTTTCATGGCCTTGGCAAACCGTGAGTCAAGGTTTCGTTCGTGAGAGACCCATGTTGGGGCGATTGCCCATAGCCGATCTTGCCACTTGAGACTCTTGTCAATGTTAAAGTCAATTCGCTTGTTCGCAACAATGATAGCGGCCTTCTTACAGCTCGCTTTACTCTCTGTATTATTCCGCCCATGTGCTTGATTTGAAATGGTATCCTAGCTTCCCAAAAAAAGAAATATCGCTGCCAGATATATCGACCTGCTATTATTCGCTGCAAATGCGCTCGCCTTCCTCCCTAATAGTTCATGCCGCACCGCATGGGCCAATTTCGCGCAAACATTGTATGCTTATACGGCTTTGACAAAAAAGCCTCTCGAGTGTCGATCTATCGTCGTATACTGAATCTCTTCGAGCGTCTATCACGGACAGGCTCTTCATGAATGCGAGTCTCGGGTTCGTCTCGGCGGCCGCTTCGGGGATCACGAGAACCCTCACCGTGACGTTGTAGGTTTTCTTCGCCTTTCTGCCGCAGGTGGGCTTCAAGAAGGAGAGCATTTCGAGTATTTCCTCGATAGAGTGCCTCCGCCCCCGGAACGAGCCCGATGATGAAATCGAGAACCACGTTGATCGCCATTTGCAACTTGACGGAGAAGGGAAGCCCGCCTTCGACTTTGCAACACTTTCGAAAGACGGACAAGGACATCAATCCGTCGATAGCATCGCCAATACCGGGAATGATGCCGATGACTGTACTCCAGCCAAACCCTACACCAAAGATGGTAAAGAGAGCCCAGTCAAGGCGATGAACCCGCTTCATGACTCGGGCCAAGACAACTTCGTCATGTTTGGATAAACCTGGAGGCAGGGGCCTCTTCTTCTTCTTGAATTTTCCGGTGGGTGTGCCGTCCGCCTTCAGTTTTGGAACTACATCGTAGTATGGATCCTGCGATAGACCCAGATTAGCAAAGAAAATCGATGCTTTCGCCGGTGAAGGAAGTTTACTCACCGCCTGACCAAACCTATCTTGCAGCTCCTTGCCGAGCAGCTTCTTCACAGCCGCTTTCGCGACGAAGGCAGTCATTTTGGTTTTAGTTTCGATGTGGAATTCGGCTTTCGCAGACGAGGCGATCGGAGTGGCGTCTTCTTTCGAGGCTCCTGTTTCCAAAGCCTCACTTCCGCCGCGGTCGGATTATTGTTCGTAAAGGGGTGTCGGTTAGAGTCTCCAGTACACGCGGCAGTGACAAGGATAGCCTAATTTGAAGACGGCCGATAACTTTGGCAATGTGATTGCGAGTCGTAGTCAAGATAAGTCGGTAGATGGTGCCATGTAGGTTGCGCTTCCTTTTGTGTTTCTGTCTAGCGCCGCGGGAGGTCTTGTGCCTTGAATCTTGATTTCAAGCAGATTCCTATCACGATGATGTAATGACGGGCGGCAAGGGTTCGCTCACCGGTACTTATGCGCTATGCAGTCTTTGTGGGGTGGACGTGGTGGACAGGAGTGACGCCAAGTAGCTTTCAGTGCTGCGGCTCTTCCGTGGGCGCTTTAACGTGTGCGTGCCAAGTATGAGTATCGGGGCCGCACTGTCTGCCTCCGGCCGCACAGTGTGACAGTGTGCGTAGTCACTTCACTGGGGAAGAGGCAGCTCGCACTACCTGCTAGTACGTACTATGCTGGCCGTGGTAGTGACTTGAAGTAGTTACCGCCGCTCCCAGCGACGCTCGTCCCGGCAAACGAATTTAAGCAACTCGCGTTCGGTGCTCCACGTGCTACTACGACATACGGACATTTGCATGCGATTTTCCGTCATCGTTTTGCTTCACAGCTCTTCAAGGTTACCCGTGTCTTTTACTCGATTTTGTCTTTGCCTGGCTATTCATCGTCTAGCCTGTCTAGTCGCTTAGTGTTCCGCCCTTCAGACAACCCTTGACGACTTGGCAGCGATCTTGACATCAATCATGCTCCCTCACCCCTCACTACTACTAGTACTACGCGTTGGAGACTCTCTAGACAAGCTATGAAAGCGCGGATCACCAGCAGCTTTCCAAAAACAACACAGAAAAAGAAGCGTCAAGATTCGCGCATGCGCTTGAATGTGGAAGAAGCATCATGGCAACCATGGCACCCCCGCAGATGCAACTCGAAGATTGTACGTTCCATTGCTCTACGTCTTACCGGCTCGTTGGAATTGTATCAACATCTAACTGCGAGCAAAAGGGCTCGATGATTTGTGCGTTCGCTTCATAATCAACCTTCCGGAGGAAGACCTCTCTTCCGTAGCCCGAATATGCTTCCAGGTAGAAGAGGCCCAATGGTTCTACGAAGACTTCATCCGGCCACTGGACCCGACCCTCCCATCGATGCCACTTCGCACGTTTTGCCTACGAATCTTTCAACATTGTCCTCTGCTCGCGTCGTTCTCCGTCGAAAATCATACCAAGGCTTTTGAAGAGTTCCTCCAGTACAAGACTCGGGTACCCGTGCGTGGCGCCATCATGCTGAACCCAGCCATGGATTCCGTGGTGCTGGTCAAAGGCTGGAAGAAGGGCGCAAACTGGAGCTTCCCCCGTGGCAAGATAAACAAAGACGAAGACGACCTGGACTGTGCAATCCGCGAGGTGTATGAGGAGACTGGCCTGGATCTGTGTCAAGCAGGCCTGGTGCCCAACCATAAGAACCCAAAGTACATCGAGATCCCGATGCGAGAGCAACAGCTGCGACTCTACGTGTTTCGCGATATCCCGATGGATACCGAATTTGAACCCAAGACGCGAAAGGAGATTAGCAAAATTCAGTGGTATAAGCTCTCGGAACTGCCAACCTTTAAAAGACGAGGCGCTCCGAATCAGGGTGAACCCGGACCGAACGTCAACAAGTTCTACATGGTGGCGCCGTTTTTGGTTCCGCTGAAGAAATGGATCTCGTCGCAGAAGAAGCTGGATGGCAAGAGGCTCGCAAGCAATCCTCACCGGCACCTTGCCCTCGACGAGGTTGCAACGACAGAGGACGAAGCGGTACTGGCCAAAGTCGACGAATCACCTCATTACATCCCAGCCATAGACACCCTGGATGGAGCAACCCGTGAACTGCATCGCCTCTTGAAGATGCAACCTCCTACCCAGGGACTTCAGCCTCCTCCAGAGAACAAGGCGAGCGCACTTCTCTCCATCCTTCAGTCGGGCAAACCTCATACGGACACTCCATCAAAGAAGATGGGAGACCACGTCCCGCAGACGCCCTTGGAGCATACTGTTTTGGAACCTCCACAACCACGCAACCCACATCATCACAACAACCAGCAGCCTGTTCTTGAAGGGACGCGGCAGCAGCCTCCATCCTTCCCACTGATGGCAGGCACACAATCTGTCAACTGGGCCTCGCAGCTGCCGCCATTCAGTGCCTCCCACGACTTACGTCAAGGGAACCGCACTGCGCACCAGCAGCCACCCGATCGGGGCGCGGAGTTTATTCGCCTTCAGCCCCCAGCGCCGCCCCCCGAAGCACCAATATTGGCCCCAACGGGCCAAGTATCAATGTCGACTCGACACGAGCCGTCTGGATCGAGTTCAGGACAGTTGAGTGCACAATCATTGGCGCTGCTTAACGCATTCAAGGCGCCTCATCGTTCGGCCTCTTCCATGCAGAATCCTTCGGAGGTTGCGACGACTCACACTACGCCTTCGGCAACTCAGAAATTGCCCTCTGTGTCTCATTCCGTGCCTCAAGGCCTTCCTGATCTCTTGAAGAGGGATGGCCGGCGTCCGTCGGAGAGCACAATGCCTTCACAGCAAATGGGCCATCCTTTGAAGGTGGCGACTGCAGAGCAGCGGTCGAGTCTTCTCGGCATGTTCAAGAAAACCCCTACACCTTCGGGGCCAGCGATAACTCAGCAGAAACCAAGCGCAGCGCCTCAGTCGTCCGTTGCGCCAGCTCAGCTGGATGAAATCCTTCTGCAGAAGTTGCAAAATCTGGGGCCTGCGAACGGGCCTCAAGGTCCCTCGGCGCAATCCGACCCAGCCCGCCGTGTCGCTTCATTGCCGGTCACGCAGGAGAATCGAGTGCCTCACCAGCGACGACAAGACTCGACTACGTCTGCCTTTGCAGCAGCAGGCGCGCAGCCTCACCCCCAGCCAATGCGTATTCTCCAACGGGGCCAGAACCTACGGGACCTCGCACCATCGGCAGCGTCCCCAACGTCGGCATCACCCTTCCCGCAGGCGGCACCACCCGGCGCAAACTTTACATCAAACAAGAAGGAGCAGCTTCTCTCCCTCTTCGGAAAGCAACCAACTCCCCGTGGACCGGATCACGACAATGAGCCAACGACCTCGTCCAGGGCCTCCGGCGGGAGGGATACGCCCATGTCACCAGCGGAGCAGAGTTTTCTGTTGGGCTATCTGCAATCTGTAACGAATAGTGTCGCTCGTTGATAATGGCCTAGGCTGTTGTGAGATATGAAGCTGCGGAATAGCAAATAATTGCGTGGGTTTGGCGTGCTGGGCCGGTAACTGGTGGATGGGATGACATTGGGGTGGGTTTACGAAGGAAGGATATATTGTTTTGGAGGCAACGAGCCGCTACCAATTTAGGAGCAATCATTGCCGCCGTCTCCGAGGTGCTCTCTGTGGTGAAGGCGTATTAACTCGCACGCCGGCTGCGACTGCAGAAACAGTCTCATACTTGTAAGACGATGCGACGTGCATGAGAGACACAGCTACGGAAGTGACACCATGAATGTAGAAAATTATGTACTACAGTGCTACCACCTACGTAAAGCAACATGTGCGTATGTACATATTACCTTATGCCACGGGGATGAGCAGTGTTGTGCTCACATGCCTCATCCCCGGGGAAGAAGAGTAGAGTATGTACTCCGTAGTATATGCAGGGTATCCCATTTCCCAGAGGCAAGTACCTCGTAATGCGCCCCTCGTATCTCGGTGTGTTGTTGTTTTTTGTGGATCGTCTGTGCACCCCATTTGGCCCGTAAGGCACGGCTGCGAATGCTTCTATTCCTCTTTGGACCACTCATCCGTGCCAATCGCTCCCTACGCCTTGTCATTCGCCCAGGCTTGGGGGGTGGCCGCGTACTGAGTCGGTACCTTTTTTTCCAGCCCAAGGTACTCTGCACAATACGAATTTCCGTGACCTGAGCCAAGGGGCGCCTCAAACAGCGTCAATCACGCCCACCTCTTCTCGTTACTCTCCACCTCTATCCTTTTCGCTTCCGCAAATATCATCAAGCAACAAAGGCTTCAGTTTGAACTGAACCTGCTGTCATTCGCTTTTCACTTGCACCAATCCAGCCGATCGCTGTCGTCATTTCCCCAACGTTCGCTTCCAACACCCTCCCCCGGCCGTTTTATCGTTTTGCGACCGTTGCTGTTTTAGACTTTCCACCATTTCCCGCTTCGTCTTCGCCCATCGTCTCTACTGACCGACCCTAAACCCGAAATTCTCTGGGACCGTTAGATCATCCCTTAGTTGGGTTTTGTTCACTTCATTCGAACGGCGATCCGACACGACGACCAGACCTTTTTCGCGGGCGGGAGACAACGACTTTACGGTGGCAATTTGCCAAACCGTATAGCACTCGGCGAGGCCCGTTCGAGTGACAAACTCCTTTTCCCAATTTCTTGGGGGCTCAAACAGAATAATCACATCGTCATGCGTCCGACCAACTCTCTATTCCAGCTGGCCCTGTGCCTTTCCGCCATCAGCCCTACGGCCTTGGCAATTGAATGGCCACGATGGTTGCCCGACATGGACGCCCTAGTCGTCCGCGCGGATTCCGCCAGCGCCGCTGCTGCCTCGCGTACGTCCTCTCAACGTCTCTGAAATCTCATGTCGTGATATTAACGTGACACAGCTACCGATTCTGGGAAGCCGGCTTCAGCAAGCGCCTCACCCACGGGCGATGCTGCCTCTGCTTCAGGAAACTCGCCTCAGACGAAGGACCTCAACACGGCCGAACCCACCAAGTCCGGTCAAGACACGGGCAAAGGAAGCGGTAGCAGCCCCAAGAAGACGGGCAAGCCGTCACACACCACGTTCGCACCAGACGCGCCCCCGGGCGGCGTCTCCATGGTGACTCCCATGACCAATGCAGAGCCCACCGTCCTCTACAAGATCGGTGACAACGTCACCTGGGGCTGGAACTATACCTCCCTGCAAGGCACGCCCACCGCCATCGACGTCCTGATCAGCTGCTCCCTCAACTCCGAGACGTATAGCTTGACCTCCAACATGACCTTCGCGACCAGTGTGAAGTACGTATGGGACTCGGGGAAGCAGGTGGCCAGCGCTTCCGACACGCCGCTAGCCACCGGCATGTGCACTCTTCTCATCAAGGACTCAGCTGCCGGCATCACCGACGCTCCCGAACCTGGGTACCTTGGAACCTACACCGGCTTTCCGTTCGGCCTCTACAATAAGCAGCCTTACACGCCCTTTGCGGATTGGACCTGCCCGGGCGGCTGTGGTGGCGCAATGTCCCTCTTCCACGGCCAAGCTCTCGGCCTCGCGGTGTCCATGAGTCTTCTCACAGTCTTGAGCTTCACGTGGTATGTCGCAGGGTTGGGTCTGCATTGAGACACGAAGGGAACGCGGCTCGTATCAGCCACCGATGATGAAAATCGTTTTTTAAAGACCATGTGCTACTCGCTTGGAGCACTTGCGAAGCATGAGGGACTATACTAATAGGCATGCACACGGAAGCTGCATCCGCGGCGTTGATTTTCGGGTTTGATATTGGATTGGGATTTTTGGACAAAGGTTGCAGCATAAATGCCGAATGGACTTCTTGGCCACATTGACTTGTATGATGCGCTACATATGCCCTACTTTCTGGCCTTGGGCGTTGAAGTCGATGGATTGTCTTATTGATCTTGGACACTGATATCTTTTCTTCTACGCGATATGCCTTGTGCTGGTTTTGATGGTCGTAATTGCATGCATGTTCACACACCTGATGAAAAATTCATGCATTTTCGACAGATATTCATTTGCAATACTAAAATCGGGCAATGCAGCTTTGCCAGAGATCGATCGCAATGATATTGGGCCATGAATCTTGACCTGGTGGTATCTAACTTTGCACGCCATGTTTGCCATGGTGAAGTAGCCTCGTTTGCCAGTGCATATTACACTACAACAAAGCACTTTGCTTTCTAAACCATCCGCAGCGTAAACCCGGCGCCTCGCTCCTCCTTGTCCCGTCCTTGAAATATGCCGCTCAAATCCACATCGCCCATGGACACGGCTTCTCCTCTGACAGGCGCATGAGGCTCATGCCTACGCCTCCTCTCCTGTCCAGCTTTGCTGGGGAACGTGGGAAACAGGCTTTCAGGCTTAGGCTTGGGATCCTGGCGGAAGTACTCGTGCTGCAGCATCTCCTTAGCTGACGGACGACGAGACGGGTCGAGGGCGAGAAGATCAGTGAGGAGGCTGGCGCCTGCCGACGTCATATTGGGAAAGCGTGCGCGGATAACGGAACCAGTCATGAGGGGATTCTTGGGAAGCTTCAGCGAGCGGGCGTTGGGAAGTCTGCGGAACCCTGGCCAATTTTGCTCCGTGGGAACGCCGCACAGCTCAAACACCTTGGACATTTGGTCGACTTCGTTGGTGCCTTGCAACAGGGGCTCTCTTGTGATGAGCTCGCCGAAGATGCACCCGACGCTCCACATGTCTACGGCGGCGTCGTACGTCTGGGTCCCCAGAAGCAGTTCGGGAGCGCGATACCAGAGCGTGACAACGAGTTGGGTCAGGGACTTCGGCGGCGGATCGCCGATGTAGCGCGCCATGCCGAAGTCGGCGATCTTAAGCTGGCCGCGGTTGTTGAGGAGTAGGTTGGATGTTTTGAGGTCCCGATGGAGAATCCAGTGGTCGTGGAGGTAGGCGACGCCCGATGTCAGTTGCAGCAGGAGACGTTTGATTTCAGACGAGAGAAAGGGTTCCGGCATATCTTCGAGGATCCCTTTAAGATCGTGTTCGACGAACTCGAGGACGAGGAATATGGAGCTAAAAGATGTGAGTTGGCATCAGGTGTTTGGCGGAGCTGTGATGCAGGACCACGCCCATCACTTACCTGTCGAGCTTGGAACGGTCGTCCCCAACGACTACCTCTTCTAGCTGCACAATATTCGGATGCCTGCAGTCCTGGAGCACCTGGATCTCCCGCAGGCCCGTCACGGGCAGGCCGCCGCGATCCGTCGGTTCCAGCTTCAGCCTCTTGAGGGCGACGATCCTGCCCGTGGCTTTCTCGGTGCCTCGGGCCACCCATCCATATGTGCCTTCTTCGATGTCGTTGAGCTTTTCATAGTTTTCCACGCTGCGGCTTGGACGCCAGGTCCCCGTCTCGAAGCGTAGTAGCTTCCTTGGCTTCGTTTCCTCTAATACGGCGACACCTTCTGCCTTCTCCTGTGAGGGGCCTTGTGATCCAGGTTCGGGTGTGATCTTTCGTCGCTTCGTCGGTCTTTGGTCTGCGCCTGTGGCTGTTTGCGAGGTGGCTAGGTTTGACTGCTTGCGCGCCTTTTCCTGCTTCTTCCGACGCTTCTCCTCCTTTTCCTTTTGGATTCGAGCGTCCAGCTCAGCGTCGTTGGCTGTCTTGGCCCATCGGGAGGATGCTTTGCTTGCCATGGTCGCGACACCGCAGTGCCTGGCCGGCTGCGAACCGGGCTCGAGAGTCGGGAAACGCGCGTGTGATGGATTGGAACTGAATGAGAAATTTCAAGGTGATTAGAAGGCGGATAAAACCGTCGAGAAGGCGAATGAAAGTCTTGGATGTTCTATTAATTGATTTCCTCAGACAAAAGACGTAAATTACGATGGCAACCATGAGGAAGCGGGAAACGAGGTTGAAGCTTTACTATCTTATCTTATCGCACGATGACAGACTTGGGAATCTCATCCACTAACACATCCTCAGAGTCTAACATTGACGTCAGTAAACGTCAATCTTTTCGCTCCTAAGACTGTCCTTGCTATCCATCTCCATGATATGAGAAGAGCATTCACTGCTGCGGCCTCAAGGGCTTTGCGGCCGCATGCGCCTTGCCGCTCCCGCTGCCTGGGAAGCTTCCAAGACAACTCGGTCAGCTCGTCAATACGCCAGTTTTCATCAGCCAACTCATATAACGTGGAAGAGCGGAAATGGTCAACGCCGCTAGCAAAGAAGCTGTTTGAAGCTATCTCGGTATGTCACGAAGCTTGAAATACGCTTCTTTTCACGTTCAGAGGAATTCACCGACTGACTCTGTTCCCATCACATTAGACCACCGGTCCAGTACCAGTAGCTAGCTATATGCGCATGTGCCTTACTGGCGACATCGAAGGCTACTACACCGGCTCAACCGGCCAAGAACGTGACCAATTTGGTGTCAAGGGGGATTTCGTCACATCACCAGAGATCTCTCAGATATTCGGCGAGCTGATTGGCATATGGTTCATGGCCGAATGGATCAGTCAGGGCCGCCCGAGCCAGGGGGTTCAGCTGATAGAGGTTGGACCAGGTCGGGGCACGTTGATGGATGACATGCTACGAGTAAGCTTCCTCATGATTATCACTCTTACCTGGGCCTCGTAGGATTGAAGGCTAAGTCCCGCCGTCGCAGACCATCAGACGCTTTCCTACCATGGCCAAGAGCATCGAAACCGTCATCATGGTCGAAGCTAGTTCACAATTGCGCGAGGCTCAGAAGACGCTGCTCTGTGGGCCAAATTCCGCATCTTCAGAATCCCGTACCGGCCAATGCGGTACTGTAAAACACATGGACAAGTCTGTGATTTGGGCGGACTCCATCAAGTCAGTTCCCATCGGTATGTCCTCATCTTTCATACCAACAGTCTCCTTATTGCACTTGACTGATCGCCACCTATGTAGAGCCTGACAAAACACCATTCATCGTTGCACACGAGTTCTTCGACGCGCTTCCCATACATACTTTCCAAACTGCGCCGTCATCATCACCAAGCACTCCAAGCAATCTTTCACCGCCTGAGCATACCCCAAACATGGCTGGCGGAGGATCTCTGTCGATGGAATGGCGCGAAATGTTGGTGTCCCCAACTCAACCCGGAGCCACGGATTCAACGAATTCGAAACCATTCGACAGCCAAGGCCCTGTAGATTTCCAGCTCATCCTGTCTTCCACGCCCACAAGACACTCTCGATTTCTACCAGAATCCTCCTCTCGATACCGAAACCTGAAGAATATCCCTGATTCAATCGTCGAAATTTGTCCCGACGCATCACTCTACGCAGCAGATTTCGCGGCTCGCATCGGCGGCTCGCCAAAACATCCTAAATCCAACCCCAGCGGTGCCGCACTAATTCTCGATTACGGCACGTCGGACACGGTACCCATCAACTCCCTAAGGGGTATCCGCCAGCACCGTATCGTCAACCCCTTTTCATCACCCGGTCTGGTCGATCTCAGTGCCGATGTCGACTTCACCGCAATCGCTGAAGCCGCGACCTCGGCCAGCGAGGGTATCGAAGTGCACGGTCCAGTCACTCAGGCTGACTTTCTCGAGACCATGGGTATTCGCCAACGAGCTGAGGTGCTCGTCAAGAGCGTGGGCACTGACAAGCAAGCGGCGGAAAGCATCGACAAGGCTTGCAAGCGCCTCGTGGACAGGGGACCGAATGGGATGGGGAAAATTTATAAAGCCCTGGCTATCCTGCCGGAGAATAATGGACGAAGACGGCCGGTGGGTTTTGGAGGCGACGTGCGTAGTTCCTGACGGGTATCCTGCAACCCGTACAGCCGACCTCTTGTAAATCACCATGTGCTTCTTTGCCATATATGTACATTAGGACGACTGCCTGCTGAAGGGCAGGAAATCGACCGGGCAGGCCGGTCTGCATCACATAACCCCCAGGGCCGTGGAAAACCTGGAATTTCCGTCTCTTATTTTCCCTTGACCATCCTGGCCATCTCCTCCCCGTCGTCATCGTCATCATCGTCCGAAAACCTATCGCCATCCTCGCCGACAGCAAATAACGTCTCCCCTTCGATGGAATCTCGCGGAACATTCCTTACCGCAGGCTGCGCCTGAGACGGACCGCTGCTCGCCTGTCCTGCTCGTGAGCTCGTAATACCCGTCACAGGCGGTGCATGAGCCGATGATTTATCTATACGCGCCTCCTCATCCTCGTCGTCCGAGTCGCCGGGGACACCGATGTCCCCTATCTCAAAAGTGCCGTCGTCGTCTTGAGCAATCTCGTCGCTCATGGCGAAGCGGCGATTGTTCGCCGTGGGGCGCCACATATACGCGATGAAGGCCACGTCAGCAAAGTAGACAACGTTGAGCCAACCGTCCAGGATGAACCATCGCGTTTTCCAGTGCTCCGGGACGAAGTTGGGGTCATTTACAGAAGCAAATGCGAAGCCGTTGAAGAAGAAGAAGGCAAAAATGACAATGATGCTGAGGAGAATAGCCCACCAAAGCTTCCTATACATGGCCTCCTTGGTGTGTTGCTTGCGTTCTCGAAGGTCTTTGAGTGTGAAACTGAGGGAGTTGAGCGTCCAGACGTAGAATGCGGTCAGTGATCCCGCGAGTGGCAATACAATCAATAGGAGAAAGGGGCCTAAGGGGACGTTAGTCATGACTGAGAGAAGGCCAGGTAATGGAACCGATTGTGCTCACCGACGTTCTCTGGTGAGACTACCAAGCTTGTCACAGCGTAGACAAGGCCGAACACAAAGTGGACTGCAGCAAGCCAACGCACATAGATCATGGTTCGGCCCAGAGTTGACTTCACGACGCCGTAGCCCATGCAGACGATGAGAAGCAGGAAAAAGGAAAACGAGTTTCGAGCGGCGTTGAGGATCCCGACGATGACAAGCAAGGTCTTGGCTCCCGCGTCTGAGCCGTTTCGATTCTGATAATCTGTGAGACGGTGAGCCACACGAACTTGCCAGGAATGATTAAAACAAGACGGACCGTAGAAACCCCACGTGATGATCATTTCAATGACAAGAAAGACCAATATTGCAGTGATGTAATTTTGAACCGCAACTACGCCATAAACCAGTCAGTGTCCGTTGTAAAAGGGTCAGTTGCGGATAGGTCAAGACTCACGAATGTCGTGACGGTGCTGGTAATATAGAAACCCCCAGTAGGCAAGGATGAGGGCATATAAGATCGACATGCCTCCATAAAAGGGGAGCTTGGGAACTTGAGTGGCCGCCAGCTCGCCGTAGGCATTTCGAAACTCGACGGCGGCGCTATACTTTTCGGCCGTATACGTCTCCGTGACGATGCAATAGTAACCCGTCTTCTTGATGGTGTAGCGAAGCGGCTTTGCGTCCTTGAGATGGACGGCGTCGGTCCATATCAAAGCCGTCGACTTCTGAGTAGCGTTGGGGGCAAGAATGTATTTCCCCAGTTCGGTTGAGTTGCAGAGGCCGTGCTGAACCGAGTCCTGATGGCAAACGGAAAGCTGCTGCGGCGGGCGTCAGTCACAGCGGCGAGGGCACGGTGCGATGGGTTACGGGACACCTACCGAATAGCCAAACTTGGGATCGGGAATCTCAACCAGATCTCTATCTTGCCACTGAAATATTATCATGCTCACGATGGGGTCGGTGCCTTCGGGTATCTTGGAGTCGACGAACTTGAAGAGGATGAAAGGTTCGACGGGGCCGCTCCAACTACTTCGGCTATACATTCCTGCCGCGGGGGGTCAGAAAGGAGCTTTCCAGCGCAAATTTCGATTCGCATCATGTACCTGAGCAGACTTGACGGTTATCGTCCGTCTGATCCTATACAGTAGAGCGTAATCAGTGTTTGTTTGTTACGAGGTCATGGGAGCTTTATGTTTGCGCAAGAGGACGGGAACGACAGCGAAACAAATTCACACGCACCATGACAATCTCGAACGCCTGGGCGGTCCATAAGGACATGCCCAGGAGAAAAAGCCCGGAAAGCAGCCTCATGGTGGGCAGGGCGGGCAGCAAGGAAGCCGCCTGCGATGCTATGATTGCTGATTATCGTCAACGGAGGCGAATTGTTCGACGGGCAGCGGTTGCTCCTGAAGTATCTTTCGTGTGCCTTTTGTCTTGAAATAAGGAGGGAGAAAGTAATGGCAAATGCGACCAAGGAACTTGATGGTGTCAAGTCGCGATGCTAACGGAGCGTCATCAAATCCATCCTACAAGTTGAACGATACGGTCGAGGGGGCATAATGGGTTTCCAGAATGCATATGTGGACTCATACGGTAGGGGTTACTTGGCAACATTGCGAGCTAAGCTACCTCATCCGTACCTGTATGTCACTGATGGATTGCATAGAAGCCCCGGAGGTACATTAGCTCATCCTGATACTCCGTACCTGGAGCTATTATCGATTAGTGCCGACGAGCCGCTAGAAATTTTTAGCAGACAACAAGATAAGATAACCCGGATAGCGAAACAACCTACGTCGAGTGAACTTGCGACCAAGCTGCCGTCTATTTCCTTCTTTCTCTTTTGTCGCCGGGGTCAAGATGGGCAAAGGAACTGACAAGCTCTACGTATTTGACAACCCCCCTCTCCCCTTCCAATCCATTGATTCATAGAAACTGATGCCATTTCCGTCTTCCAGATCACACATTCCGAGTGGTCATCCTCGGACGCCTTTTCCGCCAGCGTCGGCGCAAACGCCTCATCCCGCTCTTCACACCATGCCGCTTCCTTCCGACGTCTCCCCTTCAACTTTTGCGCCGCCAGTCTGCAGCCCTTCAAGAACCCGGTCTGTACGCCCGACGGGACCATCTTCGACGTCGAGGTCATCGGCGCCTGGCTCGACAAGCATCCCAACCAGAACCCCGTCAACGGTCAGCCCCTCGATGCGCGGGACCTGATCCGGCTCGACTTTGCGCGAAATGCGGCCTCCGACTCCCTCGGTGCCGGTCTGAGCGATGGCAAGGGCGACTTGGTCGACCCCGTGACGTACAAGGTCTTCACCGACAACACGCACATCGTGGCCGTTCGACATGGCACCTACGCAAACGTCTTCGCCTGGGAGACGGTGGAGCGCATGAACGTCAAGGCCAAGATGTGGCAGGACTTGGTAGACGATCAGCCGTTCACGCGCGCCGACATCATCACGCTCCAGGACCCTCAGAACGCCGCAAGCAGAAACCTCGATCAGTTCAAGTTTCTCCAGGACGGCGAGGAGGCGCAGTTGACCAAGGAACAGGAGGCGGAGCGCAACGGGGGCAGTATCAACGCCGGCGCACTGGGAAGCATGGGCGACAAGGTCCTGAAAGCCAAGGCTGCCGTCGAAAAGGCGCGCAAGGCCCGGGAGGCCGGTGAGGACGTCAACCGCCGGGCCATTGCCGTGACGAAATCCACAGCTACTGCGACTAATACCCCTTCCTCCTCCTCTACCGCGTCCCGTCTTCAATCCTCATCAGCTCAAAAGCTGGCTCCCAACTCCGCCGCCTACACAACAGGCAAAGCTGCCGCCAGCTTCACCAGCACAGGGCTCACACCGGAAACCAGTGGCGAGCGCGCCCTCCTGACGGAAGAGGAATTCCTGCTCAAGCCTCGACGGGTGAAAAACAAAGGCTACGCGCGGCTGGAAACAAATCTCGGAGATTTGACCGTGGAGCTACACACCGATACCGCGCCCAAGGCTGTGTGGAATTTCGTCCGGTTGGCGCAAAAGGGGTACTACAAGGGCGTGGCGTTTCACCGCAACATTGCCAAGTTTATGATACAAGGGGGCGATCCAACAGGCACAGGCAAGGGAGGGAGTAGTATATGGGGGAAATACTTTAACGACGAGTTTGACGGGCCGCATACACACAGCGCCAGAGGAGTCGGTACGTGCGCCCGCGGGCACAGCGGCATGCATGCCACGATTTGCTGACCATGAGCGTAGTATCCATGGCCAACAAGGGCAAAAACACAAACTCGAGCCAATTCTTCATCACGTATAAAGCGACGCCTCATCTCGACCGCAAACATACCGTGTTCGGACGCATCGTCGACGCCGAATCCCTCAGCACCCTCGCCAAGCTGGAATCCACCCCAGTCGAGGCCTCATCCAACCGTCCCCTCGACGACATCATTATCAAGGATGTTGTCGTTTTCGTCGACCCGTTTGCCGAGTTCAAGACCATGCAGGAGGAAGAGGCACGCAAGGAAGAGAAGAAGCGGCTGGAGGAGGCAGAGGATGCCGATACGACATGGACGGGGAAGAAGCTTGGGAGAAAAGGGTTGGGCGTGGGCGGCGGAGACAGTGTGGGCAAGTATTTAAAGGGTGGTGAAGATGGCGATGGTGGTGCTGGTGCTGGCGAGATAGACCCGTGGGAAGAGGAGACGGGTCCGGTCAGGAAGAAGAGGAAAGGAGGTGGTGGCTTTGGAAATTTTGATAACTGGTGAAAAGAGACCAGTGAGTGGGCATCCTAGCAAGGAAAACATGTCCCGAGTACATATAAAAGCTGAGAAACGTAAAGAATTTTCCTCTTCTACGTGTAATGTTTTTCCCACCGTCGCGATGCCATGAAGTAAAAAGACAAATTTCACAAATGAATCCCTCTACACACGCCCCCTTTTCTCGCTCAACCTCGGTTGATGTATCACCACTACGGGTGAGCAGTACGTAGAAAGCCTCATCAGACCATAATGGGCAACAACCCCTCAGGCACCGGTGGCAGCTTCGTAATGGGAATCTGGTCCCACATGAGAGTATGAACTTGCTCCTTGACAATGTTCATCACAACGCGGGCCTGCTCGAAGCCCGTCTCGATATAAATGGCCTCGAGCCTGTCGAGAACGTAAGCGAGCATCTCGGGCGTGGTGGAAGACGACATGCCGAGCGTATACAATGGCCAGATGATGGTGTGGCTCGCCGTGGCCAGCGTCAGGAAACGCTCGGCCCCGCGTTCGTGGCCGCTCGACTGAGTCGGGTCGAACAAGGTTGGTTTTCGCGAGGCACTCGTTGGTGTCAGGGCAGCCGAATCGCCAGCAGGGAGCGCATTGGGGCCTGAAGGTGAGAGAAATCGATGAGGGAGGCTGGCCGCCGGTATGGGAGCGACTGTTTGCTGGCCACGTCTGTCGCGGGCCACGTCTTTGGCGCTGACGATGCCAAAGTGCTGGGGCACGCTGGCGACGAAGGCGTTGCCCAGCATCTGGATCAGTCGCATGCTCCTCACGAGCTGGAACTGGTGCTTCGGAGGCAACAGGGTTGGGTCCTCGACGCTGCTGCAGAGCACATCGACAATCGTTTCCTGGACGAGCATGCGCATCGTTCGAATACCGTTCCAAGTCGTAGCCTGGGTCAGCCCCTTGTAGATGTGGCACGAGTCGCCCAAGACGGCTGGGTGCGGCTGGGTCACTTGTGCCTGGCGGTAGAGCCAGGCGGAGGGGAGGCCTGTGACCAAATCCGCGAACTCGTCTTCGACGCCCGAGAGTGTATCGACGATGGCATCGACGCCGACAACCTTGCCAGATTTGATGTCGTGACGGACCTGCAGGGAGTTGTACAGAGTGTCGACTACGCGCCAGACGGGCCCGCTCGTATCAGTGAGATGCCAAAGTTCGTTGCGCAGATCCACCATGGATTGGGGCATGGGCAGGCCGCTCCGTATGCAGCTGATGAGGACGGTATGGCACAGCATGATGAACATTCTGGCACCAGCCTTGGTGCGGAACTGAGCGGCGCCGCGCATGCTGGCCAGAGCAGCAGCTCCATTGACGTGGTCTTGCCAGGCACGGATTGTCTGCGGGGTGCGGCCCGAGACGAACTCGTAGGTTCCAAGAATGAGAACGCCGAGCATGGTGCTGTCCTTGATGGCCTCTTGGGGGTCGCAGAGGGCCTCGTTGGCAAGACGCAGGGCGGTGCCATAGCTCTGCCGGGCTTGTCGCACCGTCTCGGGACAGCGGGTGATCTTGGACAAGCTGGTCAGACCGACAGCCATCATGCTGGCCGTGATGCAGTCCGAGGCCTCTCGGTCGTAGGAGGGCGGTGGTCTCCACACGTCGTAGATGAAATCGTAATTCTGATAGCAGCCGTGGTCGGTTGCGACGTAGCGGGCGAAGAAGAAGGCAATCCCGCGTTCCTGAAGAGATTCGACGGGCCCCCGAGAGATGGTGGGTGAGGATACAGCCACGACAGTTGAGGGAGGAAGGCCGGGTCGGCGGCCATTTTCACGAGTGGCGGTAGAACCGGGCAAGCGGCCTTTGGACCGTTTCTGGACCGTTTCTGGTCGGTTGGATGACGGACGGTCTCCGATGAAGGGGTGAGGCTGGCGGATAACAAGCGAGGAAGACGACGAGGAGGATGACGAAGCTGAGGACTGAGCTGGAGAGGCAGCTGCGATAGGGCTAGGCGGGGGTGGTAAGGCTGAGCGGGCGGCGAGCCTGGTCTTCTGGTATCGTCTTCGAGTGGTGGTGGCCCTTTTGATGACATGATTGCTCTCATCGCGGAACATGAGGTCAACCATGTTCCGGTAGCCGGGACATTCTTGTTGACGCTTCTCGCATTGTCCACAGGTAGGCGTTGCCTGGTCACACTGATAGGGACGAGAGGGATCAGCATCCCAGACAAACGACAGGGGAGGCGAATGGGCGTGAAACGTACGCGAATCTTGCGCTCACGGCAGCTGGAGCAGCCCTTGGAGGGCTTGCCGCAGTAGACCATTGTCAATTTCTAGTAGCGCTGTCAAAGTGAGACACTGTCAGACCGAGGAAAGCTGGAGAAGCAACAGCATGGTTGCCTTTCACTGTTGCAAGTCGGCAGCAGGGGCCAGGATGCAGTCAATAAGATGACCGACTACCGAGGGGGAGAAGGAGGGGGATGAGGAGTAGAATGAGATTGAAGGGGGTGACGCGAGAGACGTCGATGTGAAGATGGAGAGATGCCTCGTCTCAAAGCTGGACAATGAGGGGGTAAAAGTATGTACAAGCATCAACGAGAAGATGACGAAGGGGACGAGTGAGATATAAAAAGAAATCACAAGCTCACGCAGCCGGGGAAACAAGCAGGAAGCTTCCGGTCCCTCTATCCGCGACCAGTACAAGGGACATGAAGCGTCGGAAGGGAGTAATACCTTATGTATGGAGTAGTACGCACTTGATACTACATACCTCTACCTGAACGGTAAGGATGATACCTGTATTACGTGGAGGCAAGGTGGTAGAGGGTTGTAGCCTCTAGGCTCTGGCATTAGAGCCGACGTAGACATCAGCTCGATGCTGCATGGCACACATGGGGGCCCCCCGGTTCCTCGACCAGTTACCGTGCAGCTTGTGTTCATATGTAGGTAGGGACAGGGTCGGCCACATGGACAGGCAGATGCCGAGCCCACGGCGGAGCAGAAACAAATTGAACTCGGACAGGGAGTGGAACGCTGTCGGGGGAAGTGGATTGGATTGGATTGGATTGAATCGAACCGAATCAGCTTGGCGATGGCCATGTGTGTCATCATATCCGGCAGGGCGTAGGGCACAGGGCTACCTATCATCGTCACGTCGAATGGCGCCACCACGTAAGGTTTCCGAGGAGGAGGGGCAAGCAGGGGACTCGGCGGCTTTACAAGTGCTGTAGCATCTGTAAGTACATGCTGGGTGCCTGCCCGCCTGCTATCCGTTCCACTTACCCGGGCCATTCCTCTCGTGCTGACGGACAACGATACGCTGTTACAGCCTTACAGGTATGTGTGTGCGATTGCATATGAGCGTGGAATGTCACTGCATACGGTAGGTTGACGCTAGCATGTGGTTACAACGTAAAGCCAGGCAGTCAGTCATTCAGTTGGTCCCACGGGCCGCGGATTCGAGTACCGACGGCGGGTATTTGGCGCTGCTGCTGCTCCTCAGGTAGCAATGGCGCGTAATAGCTTAGGCATGTGTATGTGTACGGCAGTGCCGAATGCATGGGCAGGCTTCTCCCGCTTGGGTAGAAATGACTGATGACACTCCCAAGGCACGTTTGTTCTATCTATCTCTTTGACAAACTCTTCACGCAAAGTGCAATGAGACTTTGCTATGAGTGAACAGCACCACCCTTGCTTGTACAAATACTGAGGCAGCTACTCCGTGCTATTAGTGGCATCTCGCAGGACTTGATTGTAGATACGAGATACGAGCTGCTTACACACCATGAGCACACTTCATGCTCGGCATGCATGTGATGAAAATTACTCTTTTTCTATCTCTAAAGGATTCTAACCAGCAGTATTGTTTGGATATGAAAAACACAATACAAGACAATACAATATAATCCTAACCAGGGCAGAGAGAGAATTAACTTGTCATTACCGTCCCGGTTCGGGTACGCTACGGCTTGTTTTCGTTTCTGGAAACATCTATTGACAAGCCAGGTGCTCGGATCTGAGACGCTACACCAGTTGTCTCGACTCTCCCTCCTCCTGGTTCCGGGAGTGTGGTATTGCCTTGGGTGCCCCGAACATGAACCAGATAGAGGGGTACAGCGAGGTCAAGGTCCCCCTCGGGCTACCGACCGCAGTTGACCAGATACATACCCGTAGTTGATGTATCACCCATTGGTCCCCACTCCGCGCATCCGACAGCCGTCAGCGCGAGAAGCACACTCACACGCACACGCACACACGCTCTGGACTTTGTCCAAGACACTCACGTCCATCCAGACCCCTTTCCATTCTGCAATACAACATCCCCTCGCTCTCTTCCAGCGGCAGATACGACAGCAGGTTTCTTCCAAAAGTCAAGGCCTTTCGATCCGCCACCTGCATCCTCTGTCCTAACCCAACCGTCGCTATTATCAACACCTCATTCGCCGGCAGTGCACGTAATACCACCCAAATCTCCCTCCTACATACATACATACCTACATACATGCACGCACGCATCGCAACCGTGCTTCTGGATCCGTAACCTCATTCGCCGACCGATGTCTGCCGCCGTGCCTTGACGAGGAGCTCAGCTCTCGGAAACACCAGCAGCCGGCGCCAATCCTTGGGGCGAAAAGGCCAATAGGCCTCGTCATGCGGCATGCGTGCGCGGCGCAAACCACGTGGCGTCTCCATGTAACCTCACATGCACATGCGCCGCGGCGGCGGCGCCATACGTTCTCGTTCTTAGAATACAACTTGTGTAATGGCTGTAAGATGATCATGACTGATTGTATATACAATGTCATGTCTGGCAAAGCTAGTACTACTAGTAGCTAACGAATGCATCCATCTACATGCCACCAGTAGTAGTACGACTATGTGATATCACTCCTGTGTATGTACATACATGTTCACACCAAATCTCATATGTACCTTGTCCAAGGCCTTCTAGACAGCCTCGTCCATCCATCCATCATTTGGAGCAGAACCGGGGGTCTGACAAGCTCGACACACACACCTCAGGCTGCCGGCTACTTCACCCTTTGAAACGTCTTCACAACGGCATCCCCACCGAGACGACCAGCTGCTGGGGGTCGGGAGCGTTCACGAACCCGGACTGGTCGACGCCACTCGACGGACCGACATCGTCGTACGGGAACGCGTATCCTCGTCCCTGGACCGTCGTCTCGTGGCAGATGCGCGCAAAGTGATTCGTCACCGGGTCTTGGTAGTACTTGCTGACATTCTCCCCCTCAGGCTGCATCGAATTGCCCAGCAAGGTCGAGCGGTTCAGCGCGGCGGCGATGCGCGCCCCGACATTGAGGCGCGCCGCCGACACGTTGGCGCCTGCGGCGAAGGGCCCCGTGCTGCACGAGAAGATGTCCGCCGCCGAGGGTCGCGAGAAGCCACCGATCTCGCCACCAAAGTTGAGCAGGCCCTGGGCGTCGACGCGGCCCGTGACGTTGCCCCAGGTGTACTGCGTGTTGACCGTCAGGTCCTGCGACGCGTACTTGGCCCAGACGGCGTCGACGTGCGGCTGGTAGAAGCCGTTGAACAGGCCCGGCATGAGCACCGCGCCGGCGTTGGGACTCAAGGCACGGAGGACGTGACCCGAGCCCGTGCGGATCACCAGCCTGTCCCATCCCTTGCCATCCCTCTGGCCCTGTGCCACGAGCTTGTTGCTGACCTGGTCGAGGCCGTCGTGAGGCAAGCCGGGCACCTTCTTGACGACGCCGCTGCTGGTGGTGAGCTGCAACGAGACGGGCAAGGCGACAAAGTCGACAAAGGAGACGTTGGCGTAGAGCTCGGCCGTGTTCCAGGTGAACTCGCAGAAGCCCCAGTCGAGCTGGTAGTTGGGGTCTGAAGGGTTCGTCGCCGAGGGCTCTACGAGTGCAGGACCTGGATTGATCAGGAAGGTCAAGGGCTGGTCCTTGCAGAACCAGATGCGGGCGCCGAACATGCGCGGGATGGCGATGGTCCGGGACGAGCCCGAGGCGCCGACGCGGATGCCACAATCGGTGCCCAGCGGCTGCAGGGTCCTCGACGGCGAGGACGGGCGATACACGGTCGAGCCGTCGGCGCTGAGGATGACCAAGCCCTGGTCATCGCGGCCGGTGACGTAGGCAAAGAGCTCCGAGGAGCCTGTCTGGTTCTTCAGAACCACGCTGAGGGTTGCGGCGGATGGCACGGACCCCATGCTGACGACGAGTGCTGGCTATCTGGAAAATCCAAAGTAAGTTGTAAGTCAAAAGTGGAGGATCAACCATGCACAGTGATGGTTTGTCTTGAACGAAGAGAAAGGAGTAGAAAAGGTTCACAACGATGTTCCTCAGAAGAGGGAGAGGAAGGATATCTAAATAGTCCTTTGTTTGGAAGAAAAGAGAAGCGCTTGACTTCCACCACAGGGAGAACAATGCATTCTAGCACCCACACAGGAGAATCCATTGTAGGGAAAAGATCAAATAGACGTATGAGGCAGAAGAGACCACGGGGCCATCGAGAGATACCCCGTCCCCATGGCACGGGGTAAAAGAATGAGGCTTCAAAGGGTTCTGATGTATGCGGATGATTGCGTAGTTGGGGGGAGAGGCGCCGCAAGGACGAGTGTCACGTTCCGTCGAGGCTGAGAGGGGGGGAAGGTGAAGGGGAAGGGAGAGAGTGTGAATGATTCCTCTGTTCCTTTCGCTGTTCTCACCTTTGTGCATTCAGTGTCGTCGGCGTTGTCATCTATACAACAGCAATAAAGAGAGTGTAGAGGCAAGCGAGAAGCCATCATCCATCGTGGGGGACCGTTTTGCTAGCGACTAACAGGCTGATGCTATGACGAAATAAAAAGACCAATCCGGTAATCCACTTAATACCAAGTAATATATCACTACATGTACCAAAGTGTGGGGAAAGCAGGAATCCTTGAACTTCCGCTTTGCTTCTTTACTTGCTCATCATCGACATAATTACACTTTCTTGTCGTACAGCTCTTCAACGTTGAAACGTCAAGACTGTTTCTTTTTCATTCCTAATCCAGCCCAGTTGGGTGTGAGGGTGCACAGGTCAACGGTGTGATCGCGTGCTTTCCTCCCTCACTGTCACGCCCTCCACAGACTTTCTTAAGCGCTTACTTGTACCTACATACCTGTCAGATGGTGTGTGTGTGTGTGTTTTCGGTCCTTATCTTGGGCACTGTATGTATGTCGCCGCCATCGTCATGTGCCTCGCGACATGTCAAACTTTTTCCCACGCCCTGTGTTGCTCTCTGTCACTTGATGGGGGAGAACCATCCTCCATCCTGCTTGTACCTACATGCTTACCATGTCCGAAGCCCATGTCGCCTCGACACGGCCCTCTCGTTGCATCTGTCATGCATGTCATCGCATGGCTGGTGAGCGGGAAAAACGTGGACAGACGTCGGGGGGAGTCCCTTCCCATCTTGACGTTGCAACCTCGATGCTACCTTTGGTATTACTATCTGTCGTCCATGACTAGTACTACATACATACACACACATACATACATACATACCCTGCAGACGAGTAACATACACGTAAAAATCCGATACACATCAACATGCCAGACGTTCATTACATCCCTTTTCTCTCGCGACCAGTGGTTCCCTGGTCACTGGGTATATCCCGTCCACGTAAGCTCCGTCCGCACCGGGGCGTCAGGTGAAGGGAGACCACCCGTCAACCCTGGAATAAAGGGGCCATCGTCATCAAGTCAGCAGCTGCAAGCTGATGGCCATGGCCAGGAGCGCCACGACGGAGGCCATGAATCCAGACACTGGCCTGCTTGCCTGGCTCTTGTCACCGGCCTTCCCACCAGCCTGACCCGTGCCATTCCCACGCCCCCCGCCGCCAAGAAAGAGTCCTCCCGTGCTTGCGTTTGCGGCCGCCACGTCGGGCACCAGGCACGTGGTCTTGGCCTGGGACTTGTCGCAGCTCTTCTTGTCCCCTGCCGCCTGCGTCGTCGCGTTGAAGTAGGCCTTGACGTAGCTCACGCTCAATAGGGCGTCCTGGGTCGGCGGTCCGCCCGTCCACGTCGGGTTCCCGTTGCTCCAGTGCTGCAGCACCAGGTGGCCTGCGCTCGAGGGCAGTGCGCTGCCGTCCATCTCGGCAATCTTTTGGCTGTCGGCGTAGAAGACGACCCGTCCGGGCAGGTAGTCGAAGCGGTACTCGTGGAACGCGTCAGTCGGATCGAACGTCAGGTTGACCTTCTTGAACAGGCCCATCTTGCTCGCGTTGTCGCCCGCCTCCATCGACTCCTTGGTGTGGACCACGAGGTTGACGGGATACAGCTTCTGGTCTGGCCGGTACTCGCGCGACAAGAACTCCATGTTGATTTCTTGCGTGTCATTCAGGTACTGACAGGCATCAGTCTACTCGTTCCCTAGGAGGAAGAAGGGTGGGGATATTTTTACCCAGAAAAAGGCAGCGCATGTGCCGTTGACGGGCGTCAGTCTCATGCCCGCTCGATAGGACCCCCATGACATGTCGTTCCGAGCCGCGTCCAGCTCGGCGACGGGGACCGCATCGTTGGTCAGGCCGCTGCCGACTCGCAGCTGTAGGCCTGCACCTCCGCCGCTGCTGGCTGCCTCGCGCGTCCGCGTTCCGATGTTGGCAGGGGAAAAGGCCTTGCCGTATGTGCCGTGACCATCCGTGGCCGAGACGTTGAACTCTTGCGGCGTCCAGTTGGTGTCGTCCGAGACCCTGTCGAGCGTCGTGAAGTCGCTTTCCAGCAGGTCGGTGAAGAGCAGCGGCGCATCGGGGCGGCCGTCTTCCCTCACTTCATAGCCACAGTCGCATGCGCCCAGCGCCAGCTGCGGAAGCCCCAGGGAGAGCAAAAGCCAGTGCGAGTACATCGAAAATGCAGTGGGCAAGGTAGTAGGTAGTGCCGGTAGACGATCACAGTTCGCAGACGGGTTGTGGTGGTGTCGTGGCCGATGCAAGAGCATTTGCTTTTTCTTCTATTCCTTCCCTCTTCACACAGACCAGCCGGTGGCATGTACGCTCCACAGCCTCATCGTATTCGAGCACCAAGCAGGACAGATCGACGGCGTGGCTGGGTCAAAGGCTTGACAAGGATCGACCATGTGGGAGACGCACTCTAGGGGCATAAACCCAGGCCGTCGTGGCCACTTACATACACTGTCCAAGACGTGGCCGTCTAAAAATACGAATTAATGACGACGGATAAAATGTCCTTGACAAGACCCCGTTTCGGGGTGGCGGGCGCTTTCACATACCAAGTAAGGCCTGCCGTATCTGGGTGCCTGGACCTTGCACGAGGGGGGGGGCCGATACGGGCAACCGGCCCGCCCCTAAACCAGCAAAGGCAACACATGTACCCTAGTAGTGCCTAGAGTGCGCGAGTGCTTCTATGTACTCCGTACACCATGTGCATTTGCTATATGAGCAGTTCCGGTATCACTTTGTTCAAACGTCATTCCTCGTTGCCGATAGAGATCAAAATGACACTTCAATCGTTATAAAAAAGGCCCCAGACCAAGCCCGTCCGCCGACGACGAGAACACGAGTTTTCGTCTATGGGAATCCAATCCAAGTTTGCGGTACACATGGTCCCGACTCCCACACGGAGGCTGGCGTAATTACATAAATAGGCATCCAGGGGACAGGCTGCTCCACAGCCAGATCTCTTATTTGTACGTCCAAGCAAACCGTGTGTTTGACATTAATTAATGACGAGAATGCATGTACCCGTGGCGGACGCGCAATGATGCCTATTGGTGTACATACGTATGCATGTACGTGCTTCCATCACTACTACTACAAGTTTCTCGCACCAGTCTGAGGTTCGTCAACGAGAGACAGTGAGAGAGTCAAAGAAGGGTAGAAAAACAGTGCCCTCCATGACTGACCGGCGCCTATCCGACATCTGCTCGTACTGATCCTTCCTGCTGAACGTCTTTCCCGGCGGGTGCCTCCCGGGAAACATGCTTTGCAGTAGAAATAGGGCAGCATGTCAGGTGATACTAACCTCGTATTCCTTCTCCTCGCCCGCAATGCACTACCTAGGTATCCTCGATTCGCTCTCCCACACGAGCCATTCGTTGACTGCCTCCTCTGGCACCACTCGAACCTACATGTCTGTGACTGGAACCGTCTAAGCCGTAGAGAAGTGAGTATGCATTGAGAAAAGGACCATATCTATACACAGATCAAGCTCGAAGCCCGCAATGTCCGGTGAAGCCGGTCACTACTTCGCCCCAGCCACATCTCGACAGCTCCTCCATTCACACCTAGGCCACGGAAACCCACGAGCCAACAACCGCAAGCAGGATCCAAGGAAACGAAACTTTCAAGTCCAATACCAGCTAGCGTCCTCCAATCTGTGTGTATCGAACAAGGTATCTGAAACTGACAACAGTGAAATCAAAAGCCTGACCGGTTCATCGGCAAACCGCGACCACATGCGAGACGGGAAGGCACGCCCATAACAACAATCCATCCGAAAAATGCGACAGAAACGCTGACGATAAAAGAGAATCCCGACGTGGGAGTGAGGCCGGCATCGTCGCCAGTGGCCCGCTGTGTGACTCGTCTTCGGTCGCACCATTGCGCTGCCGCTGTTGACAGCCCAGTTGCCGTGTCGAGGACATCTGAACCTCGATGCCCTGAACCGTTCCATTCCCTCCTTGCCATCCCAAACTAAAACATTACACTACACGCTCTGGAGCCTGCTCCAACCCTCGTCGAGGGCAACGGTGAAAGGGATCAATCCCCGGGCTTCGGCCCGGTCAGACGTCGCGTCGGCGCCGTGACGACAAGATGGGGCCAGTAATTAAAAAGAAACAAGTACAAGATGCCCAGAAATGACAATATCCGTTGCGCCGAGGTCAAAGAAACCCGATCGAGGAATCATATGCAGGAAGTAAGAAAAAAAGGATCGAATGTGCGGGAAACAAACGAGATGAGCAGGTCGCAGAAAATCGAATACAGAAACGTCGGACAAAACTAGGAAAGCTCGTTCAATCATGCCAAGATATTAGTACACACTGTCCTCGTCCGCTCCCGGCGACGTCATTGAGGGAGTGGACACGTTCGAGGAAGCTTCAGGGTCATCCACGTAGCCAACCAAGGCCTGCGAATGCAGCTTGAACGACTCGCCCACGAGGCGCGTGATTCTATGCCGTAGCCAGTTAGCAAACACTCTCCCGTACAGGCCCTTAGAAACTTCACTGGCTCGACTTACCCCCAGACCACGACCTCATCCAACATCGAGCCCCAGACTCGAGCCACAGTCGAACTCAGTGGCGAACGGTAGCCGTCCACCACGTCCTTGCTGAAGAGCTTCCGGACCTTGTTGTACATGAGCAATTCTTCTGGACTCGCAGGCTCCTCGTCATGTTCCAGGCGATAGAGCCAAAGTGAGAGAACAATCATCATGTCAATTCCACACAGTGGCTGCTCGATGCTCCAGTTCGTAGGCGACGTACGCGCCACCCACTTGAAACCCTGAGCAAGAGCCGTCTCAATGCAGTTGTGGCATTCTTCCACCGCCTTGATCATCTCCTTCGAGCGCTTTACGCGATCTCGAGCGTGAGACATGGCGGCCGCAACCTCATACGGATCATGGTATCGCAGGGCCTCCTGCACATTCTTCAGGTCAACCTCCAGGCGAGCACGCGCGTTGCGATACAGGGCTTTGGCGTTGAAGATGAGAGGGTGGCCTCGATTAGAAGCACCAAGAGAGACCGTGGTCAGCTCCGGTTCGCAAAGGTCCAGGGATTTCTCCCACGTCTCCAAAGCTAATCGTAGCTTGTATTCGGTCACGACGTCCTGCAAGGCCTCTGGGCTGCGCTTGTGATACCAGACTTCGAGAAAGAGAGCATTGATCATGACGCGTGCTGCGAATGCGCTGTATGTCGAGGTCTCGCCTTGGAACAGGTTGTCATGTGCCTCCATAAAAGTCAAGGCTGGCGAGTCACGCAAACGCGCATCCCAGGTCGACCCATCGGTGACTTGAAGGTTCCACATATCCTCGGTGGAGGGCAGCTGCACATCCTCAAACTCGTTGAAACTGATTGCCGGCGTGTGGTTGAACGTCAAGGTGAGGAGGCCAAAGAAAATGTAGACGGCGTAGTAGGTTCGTCTGCAGCCTTCATCCTCGATCCATTCGGATCGGCTGGGCCGGGTCGCTCCGCGGGCTTCTTGACGGAGCTTCAGCTCATACCTATTGCCCGCAACCATGTTTGCCAAGAGACTCTTAATGGAGCACGCCCATTCCAAGCCCTTGGGATCCCCACTCCAGCTAGCGAAGATCATGTTTAGCAGCGAGCTTTGCATGGTCCAGAGGGGGCATTTGCGAGAACTGAAGTTTTCCTTGTTCTGCAGAAATTGGTTGACGAGGACCTTCGATCCAATGTGCAACATGTATGCCTGATCCTGGTCTAAAGCATAAAGCGCGCCGATGCTCAATACAGCCAGCAAAAGTGGTGGAGACACTTGAGACGGGCTGAACGAAGCCGGATGGAGAAAGGGCGAGTGCTGATGGAAGAGGCCGAAATACGTCGAGAGGTACCTGTTGAGAGAACCAAGCCCTGGAAGGCGGAAGCCATCGGGTATCGAGTGCTCGCGGTCGTAGTTGCGAATGTTGTCGAGTATGGCATTGCGGTGGTCGTCTCCATGGAGCTGTGGAAGGGTGAACCCAGCATTGGACGCATCGATGGCAAACGGGATTTGACGAGCTGATACCGAATCTTGCTCAGGCAGCATCTGCATGGCCGCTGGAGCGAAGCCGTTGGCATGTTGACCGGACATAGCTGCATGATTCACGCGTGATTGGCCAGAAGTCCCGGGATGGAACGGTGGGTGCGTCTCGAAAGAACCCGACGTGCTTGACGTGATGGAGTGAGCTTTGGGCTCGGTCACCGATTGGGACACAAAACCGTCCCATTGCATCTGAGGCAGAGCGATGGCACCAGAGGGATAGGTAACCGTAGACTCCACCATGGACGACTTGTGCGGAGAGTAGGCCATGGACGAGCCATCGTCGTAGGACACATCGTCCCCACGCATGGCGGCAGTGGCCTTGTGATGCAAGTCGGCGACAAGCATCGCCGCAGTTTCAACATCAAAGATGCCATCATGTCCAGCCTCCATCTGTTGCTCGAGAGCAGAGGTGTCGAGGGCGAGAGAAGACTTCGAAGGCCCGCCCATGGGACGTGTTTTGGGTCCGCCGGATCGACGCTTACCGTCACTGTGCAAAGGAACGCCTCCATCTTTCGCGTGGACCGTTCGATCGTGCCTCAACAGAAGATCCCTTCGAACAAAGGTACTCCTGCATTTCATGCATTTGAAAGGCCGCTCTTTGGTGTCTGGAGAATGGTCAGCAATGAAAAGACATTTTGAATCTCTAACTGTAACGACCCTCCAGATGGGCAACAAAAGGCGACTTCCGAACAGGGCGATGGAGAAAAAGAGCTGCGGTGCGCGTAGGGAAGGGTATTTGGACTTACGCGAACGTTCATGACGACTGCGATGCTCACTACGGCTGAAGGCTCTGTTGCAGAACTGACACTTGTACTTGCGTTCCGGTGCGAGAGATGCCTTCCGCGAGGACGGGGTCGAGGCCGCCGGTGGCGGGAGAACTGCGACGCTGGCGCCAGGCATTGTGTTGATGGACAAGATGTAGATTTCTCCCGCGATGTCGAAACGGCGCGAAGAAGGTCAACAAACTGCAAGCCGATTAATGAGGCCTAAAACCACACGACGGACAATACACAACACGATGCTTGAATACGTTCTGGTGTTCAGCTATCGCCTTGGCTCTCGTTCTCGATCTCGACTCCTGACTCCTCGCTCGCACGCGCTCCCGTGGGATTTAAAGTGTGACAGCGGTGGGCTCGGTCGTGAAGTTATTCATTGAAGACAGCGATATCCTGGTCATGGAGAGAAAAAAAAGGGAGGGATTAAAATCAAGAGAAAGAAACAGCCGACACGGCTTTGACAGACAGATCCCAAATGGGTTTCCGAAGACGTTGAGTGGGATGGACGGGTGTTGACACGATGGTCTCTGTTGAAGGGTTTTGAGGGGATAAGATGGAGAGGGGAAGAACGGGAGGGCAGAGTCCAGTAGTTTATGGGGAGCAGTCGGGAGGGGAGGAGGGGGATGAGCTAAAGGTAGGTAGGCGGGCGTGCTGTGGCGTTGGATTATCAAAGAGCGGGGGGCGACGATAGAAGGAAAAAGGAGTGAGCGAGTGGGCGAGTGAGCTTCGGGAGAGATGGGAGAGGGCGGGCCACCCAAACTTCGAATGGGTTGACCAGAAGGGGGGGTGTGGGCCTGAGCACGCTGAGGCAGTCTGTCTATACGGGAGTACTTGGGACGCTACGGAGCGTGGCACGCACGGCACGGTACCGTACCGTAGGATGGGCGAGGGAGGGACAAGGCCAGAAAAAAAAAAAAAGAGGGGGATAATGAGGAGGGGGGTCATGAAGAGGGGCTGGAGGACGGCTATGATTTCTTTCACTCGTTCAGGCATGTTCTTTTCTCAGGGGGGCAGAAAGAAGAGAGGGAGAAGGGGTTCAGTCACGAGTGCGCAGAGAGGCCGTAGGTAAAAAGACAAGCAGACGAGCTTCAGGGCGGCCTCTACAAGTAGGAAGGCGCGCGACGGGGGGGGGGCCACAGAAAAAGGGTGTCTTACGTTGGTCGCGTCTGTCGACGTGATTTGCTCAATTTTGGCACAAGATATGTGCAATCGTGCCAGCGCAGCACGTTGCAACCCACGGACAACGGCGCTACTCTGTCAGTCGTCCAAACGTATTACCTATAGAAAACAGATAAGAGTGGTTCTATCTATGTACTACAGACTGGAGTATATACATCGAATGCATCCTCATTGCTTTGCGCTCGTGCTTGCACCGGTAATACTTTGCAATCATACCTGTACTAATACCTGGACCTCAGTGTAAGGGCACATACATGTAATACAGCACGCTCTCCTATCCTAATTAGTGCAAGTATTACAGCAGCCACGGGGGACCTAGGTTGCCAGGTGCCAGGCAATACCGGCTGCTACCAGCAACGGGCCTGTCCGTTCCCTTGGTGGCATTGTACCTTGCCAACTCGTGTCCGTGCCCCTGCAGCCCGAGGCTCAAGCGGGGCAGCTCAAACCGGATTCGATGCTGCTTGTATGTATGCCGCCTGTGCCTCCGTAGTCAAACATCTACATACATACTTGATAGTACCACCTGTTATTAGCCGTGGAAGACCAGTTCCCGAGGTTGCAAGGGCGTATCCCGCTGTGCTGAGCTGAGTCGGAGAATACATCCCAGGTACTCGACCTCGACCGCCTTGCTGACATTGGTTGGAGGAGGAGGAGGGGCTAACAGGCGGGGGCCCCTCATTGTTCGTTCGTCGGACCAGTGCTCAATGGTAATACTTGTATTACCTGCAAGTACTGACAAGAAGGGGCACACGGACGCGAGCTCCGTTACCAACCAGTTTTCTCCGTCACCATCGCCAATGAACGAGAGAGGTCTCAGTAAGATGATGCCAAAGCCAAAGCTTCCTTTCTTTTTTGTCCCCCTGGCCCCTTTCTCGACGGCCGTGACCATGGTAATAAGCGGTCGACCTCGCGCAGTTCTCGCCACGTATCTGTACAGATACGTTACATGCGTGGACCTGTTACGCGGTTCGTGAAAAGGAATAATGTCAGCTGAGGGCCGAGACAACCAAACACGCTGCATCCTGCTGAAGTCGAAGCGCACAGGCATATATATAAACGTCTGGTGAGATCGACCGTAGAGGTGTGTCCAGCTCCCTGTGTGAAGTCGACTGAATAATACCATTGCTCAATACTAGTACCTGTACGGTCGGTCAGCTTGGACGAGTCTCGTTCCCTCCTTGGTCAACCTCTGTGCGTTGTCACGGTAAGGCCAGTCAGTCAGTCCAACTTTGGCGCGTCGATGACACGACGACCGCCGAGCTAGCATGGAGGAGCATGGGCGCACCCCGGCACTGGCTTACCAAGGCACTGCCAAGCGCAGCCCGCTGTTCATCTTACCATTTGGCAGCGCGATGGTATGTACCAGGGACGCTTACTGTGCGGTGAGTCCTCTGTATACGCTAGGTATGCAGTACGCTCCCACGCAGGTATGTTGATATATGCTGGCTAACGCTAGCAGCAGGCCAAATCAGGCAAGCGTCCCCAGACGGGTGCGCTCCCGTAGTGGGCTTGCCAGCCCCCCGGCAGCGGCCAATCCACTGCCAACCAGCCTGTTGGCGAATGCACTGTACTGATCCTCGTGCTCTGCCAAACCGAGGACCGTCTCAATCCCCCCTCCACACGGCCGACCACTTGAATCGCGCACCCCTTGGCGAGACGCTTTCATCTAATCTCCCTGGGACACGGTAATCTCTCTCCCTCTCCCCCTTTTCCCCATGACGCTGGCATCAATTTTAGACAGAGCCTGGAGCCGTTCCTCTCCGGACGCCTTTCTCTCACTGGTGTCTACCCCGTTCTTCGACCCATAATTGTACTTGCACATATTAATTACGTCGTCGGGCGTCGAGAGCACCGGCGAAAGCGCCCTGCGCCGGCCATCAGGCATTGATGAGAGAGTCTTCGTCTCCCCTGAACTAACGGTTGTCCGAACCTACTTGTACATACTCCGTACATACTTCTGTTAACCTTGGTTGGTTTCAAAGGTGGGCGGCGAAATGCAAGGCAGCCACCCGCCTCAGCGACGCCTCCGATCCCGATCAAGCGAGTCAATCTCGCCTCTAATTAAAGAATTGTCGCAGAAAAAATTTTGCGTCTATGCCTCGGCGAAGCAGTGAAGGGCCAACTCGGAAGTATGAATCCCTGAACTATGTGCGCCATCTCCGATAATAACGGTTGGTATGAGGACACGGTGATGTTTGTCTAAAGCAAAGGAATATGGTGCCAAGAACAATGGTGGCTCTCGCGTTTGCTTGCTTGCTTGCTTACTTGCTCGCTCGCTCGCTCGCTGTCACTGGCCCGTGAGGCTTGATGATCGACGGGCACAGCCGCACGCACAGATGGCGCGCACTTTGTCAAATGGAGGGAGGTGTTTCTCCTTAATTACCTTATCCTCGACCTTCGCCTCAATCATCTACATACCCTTAAGCGTTTGTACATATGTACACACATGTACAAAGAAAGAATACCAGGCACCTGGCATGAGAGGGCTTACTTAGGGCTCCATACTCCGTACTACCGGCAGCTTAAAAGAGCGCGCTCCTCCAGTGCGGGACCGCGGCACGCTTCCGAGTCTAGGAGAGGGCCGAAGCCTTGGGAACAGCGGGCTCCACCAACCTGTTAGGTCTTGTTTTGGACAGATTTCTTTGTTTGCATGATGATGGCGGAGCCCCGGCACACATACATACATAGTACTCCGCACCTGTCCATATGTTGATTGCATGCAATGCAAGTACGGGAATATTGCTTGTATATAGAGCCGCAGCGACATGATTCGATGGACGGCGGTGACGGATACATGTAGCTTGTATGTACAAGTATAGTTGTAATGCATATGTACAAGTACAAATACGGACACCCTTGTATGTATGTAGAACGGCGTGCTTGACGAGGAGATCAAGTCCTTTTTCCTCGTTTGCTAGCGCCGGCCAAAGCGGTTCTATCCTGCGAACCAGTCTTCATCCTTTCAATCTACAAGCAATATATTACTCCGTAGTCTAGAGATTGTTGTACTACAGAGCGGCATGCAGCCGGTTTCGTTCATCTGAAGAGGCAAACGTCGTATCCGTGCCGTTGAACCCCTTGCCGTCAAGACGATATCACATCTCCGTCCCAGGACGCCGCCCTTGTCCGCTCCGGTCTTGCATGATCCAGAATGTCGGGTCTTGGAGTTGCAAAGTCAAATCCTTCCCTTCTCATCTCACGGGGGGAAGCGTGAGCAGCGCCAACGAGGCCACTCGCTTCACGTTGATGATGTTCTGGCCCCACGACGATTTCCTGGTAGGAAATCTAAAACAAGCTATGCAGGGTGCGCGTCATCCCAAGAGCAACCCCTTGAGACAGCAGTTACTATTAGTATTCGAACCAACGGTCGTTCAGGGTCAACGAGAGGATTTCTTCCAGAATCGAAGATCTCTCTCAAGTAGGGGTCAGAGCCACCCGAGTCACGTAGATAGTTGGACTTGCAAGTCAGATGCTATCATGCTAAGGCACGAGTGTGGTCCTTTTTTGCCCTCCTGATCTAGCGCGACTACTAGTAGCGCAAAGGCTTGCTTCGGCCGACTCTCAAGTACATACATGTATTCGTCGTGTCGTCCTAAATGGTTTGCCCTTCAAAGCCCTTTCTTCGTCCTCACCTTTAGGTTTGACAAGTCCAAGCCTTGGCCGAAGGCTATTGGTTCCAGTCCAGACAGCTACGAAATTGAAAGCGCATGATTAGATCCGCGATGTTCCGACTACTAAACAGAGGTTGCGTCTACTCATATGGACAAGCGAGGTCTGCTACGCATCACCACACATCATGATTCAGGTCTGCTGTTGCGTCGACGGCTTGCTTATATCTGTATGTACTTGCGGATGGCCTCAACGAAGGGACGAAGCTTGCTTTGGTGGCCTTGTCGTCTCATACGGGCTCTAGATACTAAAGGGGCAGCATACCCTACAGCTGCGCTTGAAGGGAACGGCGACAAGACAGAACGGACAAGGCTCCAGGCCGATCATGAGCTAAGGCCAATGGCGTCTTCAGCCCGTCATTGAAAGTCTGTCATGACACGCCACGGACACCGTCGCCTTCCCGCAGCTAGGTTGGAAGAGGAAAGCAGGTGCGCTAGAGTGGCACGAGTGGTGGGTATGCACCAGAACATCGAGGAAAAGACGTCAGCGCACAACTATTGCACACGTGGTTACTAGCCTCACGGCCGCATTGGTGGGTTAGGCCGATTCGATCGTCTTGACACCAAGAGGGAACAAGCTCGAACGTTGCTGCACCTCCTTCTCTTTGCAACAACGATTGCGATTGGCAACACTGGGAGATGCGGTGGCACTTGTCCTTGGATGGTTGCATCCACAGAGTGAGAGCAAACAGCGAACGGACACCTCACGTGTACTCGCAGGTAGTAGGTGATAATACTACATCGCTATCATCGTACATAGTAGTAAGCACATACAAGTACAGTAAGGAACTGCATGTGCTAATACCGCAATATAGGACGTGCTGAACGGCACGAAGGGTCAGGTCGGGTCAGGTCAGGTCTTATTACCTGTACTACAGGTATGTGAGAGACCTGAGTACTACTAGTACTAGAATTAGGTATTACTGACAAGACCACTACTCCGTCCTGCTAGAACCAATACTTGGTGTTCTGCACGGATACCGCCCACCACACTGCGGCACGCGAGTAATACAAGTCAGATTCTGTCAAGTAAAAGGGCTGCGAACAAGGAAGCCAGCAAACTTTCCATGACCTGCATGGAAGCGTCTAGTGCGAAAGACTGGCCATGCAAGGCTACAGGGTTAAACGACATTGGCATGTGCAAGATGGCCAAAGTAGCCATGTTCAATGTGGCCGAGAAGGGTCTGACCCAGTAACAACTTGATTGAATTCAAAGTACACATAATATGTACGGAGTACAAGTAATGCTGAGACCCCTGTTGCTGTTGTCCAGGCTCAGGTTCGGCTTGCCGCGTCACAAAAGGAACCCGATATACGGAGTATATACAGCCAGTAGAGACCTGATCTGGCGCCCTGACCAGGTGTTCGCAGATGGGTTCTCATGCTCACCAGTGAGCGTTCATTCGAACAATGCCGACGACCTTTGCATCACACAATCAATAGATCGTCAGCGTCCAGTATTTTCAGGTACGGCCGCTTCAAGCACGAGCAGGTAAGCCGGTGGCCGGCACCGGTATTAGGCATGTACAGTGTACCTACCGTCGATACCCACTTCTGCAAAAAGGTGAAGAAACCCCGCTTCTGGATTGTCAAGCCCTGGCTTTAGCAGTTATTGTCCTGTCCCACTACTAGGTACTACGTGAACCCAGGGCTTTCTCTGCCCACGGCCGCCTCCGTCGAGATGCGAGATGCATGAAATGGGATACTTTGCGCATAGGGCTGGACTGCCTTTTCCCCCTCTTCTCCAACTTTCAGGTGCTGAGCTCATGGCGAGTCGTACACGCAAGCAAATGTCTTCGCTCGCACTATCCAGATAGAAGTATTACGAGCAGCTGCTGCTAGCAGTAATAATGCTGCCCATCCGCGCATCTAGTGCTGTTAGCGATTCATTTCCGACGTTACTGGTATTCCTTTAGTGCCTGGACACATCTCTACTTACGGTCTCGGTACCGCGTATCAGCTATTCGCACTGCAAAGGTACGCTTCTGGCGGGTACCTGCATTCGTCGGGAATGTACCCCTAAGCCTAGAACGCTCACCCCTCTTGCGGCTTCCGACACCTCTATGCAATTCTCAGATCACACACATCGTCTCCCCGAGCGCTCAACCATACTTTGGGCGTCACCCGTCAACAAAAAGTCCAGACACTAACGCCCTCCGTTGTACAAGTGTTGCATGCTTCTTGCTGCCGCTTACTTTGGGGTGCCGTCGCCGGCTCGGGACGAGGGCTGACTCGCGCATCGGCCATGTCCTGAGGAATCGTCTCGCCGAACAAACCCTCTCTCCAGATATACGGCACCCAGATCTCTTCTCGCCGCCGCGGCCTCTTGATCTGCTTCCCAGGCTTCCATAGCTTCAATCACCCGACGCGCTGCAACTCATCGCCCAGTATTCTTGCATTGCCCGGTCCAGCCTGCGTCCACGCGAGCCTCCTTCGTACCGTTCGCCATGGACCCCATGGTGGGTGCGGCGCCCCCCGGCACCGTCTTTGTGCGCGCCCTCTACGACTACGAGGCAGATGACAGGACGAGTTTAAGTTTTCACGAGGGCGATGTCATTCAAGTCATCACGCAGTTGGAAAGCGGCTGGTGGGATGGCGTCATCAATGGCGTTCGCGGCTGGTTCCCCAGCAATTATTGCCAAATCGTCACGAACCCCGACGACTTCTCCGAACAGAGCTTCAGCAGACACTCCGATCAGGCCGACGATGATGGCGGCGATGCCGGGGCCTACGATGAAGGTCTTGCTCCCGAAGATGACTGCGAGGTGGAAGGATCCAGCGGGCTGCCTCTCGAGGGCACAGATGCCATCGAAGGGTCTAGGGCTGACTTTTGGATACCCCAAGCAACGCCTGACGGTCGCTTGTTTTACTACAACATGTTGACAGGTGATCGAAGCAGCGATCTTCCTCTCGAAGCGCCGGGAACACCAAACGAGACCGGCCCTAGGGACCGCATTCATGTGGCTATGCCCGACAGGACCAGACCGCCGCCTGAGATGATGGCTAGGGGACTGACGCAAGATGAAGAGGAGGATTCGTTCACGTCGGCTTCGGACGCCGAAGGCGAGGCCGCCTTGTTCTCCTCTAGGGCGCAAATGGTATGTGTCTCGCTTTACAGTATTGCATGGCTGATAACGCTGCTGACATTGTCGTTTGCGCTTAGCACCGAAGTCGGACTTCATTTGCTGGTATCATCTCCCCTTCGACTTCCATGGATTCGATGCACGGAACTTCGCCTAGGCGTAGTAGTAAGAGAAAGGACGGTCTCACGAATGGCAGGGTTGCGTCAGGTCAAACGCCAAACATAGCCTCGGCAACCTCCTTCACAAGCACGACCTATAATCTTCCCACCACCGCCACAGTTCCCCGATCCTTTTTCGACGATGGCTCGACGCCCCCGCTGACATGGAGCCTTCTTGTGACCAACATGAGACGCGCTATTGACAGGTATCGCGAGGCCATTGCTGATAATATCCGGCCAGAATATGTCGCAAGGGCGGAGGACATCTCCGACCACCTGAGGCTGCTTCTGGCTGCCGGCTCTGGCACCACAGATAACCACTCCGGACAACCATCTATAATATCGACCAACAAAGCCCTTTACCCTCACTTCCGCGACATGATGTCCAAGTTTTCCAAATTGGTCATCTCATCCCACATCGCAGCTGCCGATTGGCCAAACGCCGAATCTGTCCAAAAGTGCCTACAGGAGGCTGACGGCGTCCTTCTTGGTGTCTATAGCTATGTCGAGGTAGCTCGTCAGCAGAGGGGCGAGGAAATTCCACGACTCTTCCCCGGCTTCGTCATCGGCAGCTCTGTCGGTGGCAGCTGGCAACACAACGGCCTGGCCCCGCGGGATCCCATTTCTACCAATTTCTTAGACGACGACGAAGGAATCATTCAACCAAGCACGACCCTGGACGGCAGATTTCTAGAGCAGCTCGATGAACAGAAACGGATGCTTGTCTCCAGCATCCGCGAACTGGATAGAACCCTCATAACGCCTGAGAAGATCATCAGCCCTGCTCGCCACGAAACCATTGGAAACAACGTGTGCTACGCCGGCGCGAAAGTCGTCGATACGTTCAAGACGTGGATCTCCATGATTGAATCGATCGATCTATCGCCTCTCGGGGACAGCTTCCAGACACCTCAGCTTACCGAAGTCGCCATCAACAAGCAAAGTCTATATGACAACATATCTGACCTCGTCCTGAGCTGTCAGGCCGTGGCGGGTCCGTTGGCGGATGAATGGAGTGAGGTCCACGGCGAGGCTCTCGAGAATCGTTTGGACTACGTGCGGCAATGTGCCAAGGCTTTGGAGACGAATTCATCTCACATAGGCTTCTCTCTGCAGCTTCTCGCGGAACAGGTGCAGATCAACCTTCAGCAGCGGCGACCAACGCATCCCGAGTTACGCTCTCGCGCAGATTCGCTAGCTCGCGGTACCCTCCAACGGATCGAATCTATGCCTTACGAACGGCCCCATCAACGTACCGAATCGAAGTCGGCGGTTGTACGACCGCCGCTCATAACCGCACAATCTTTCACGGAAGGTGAAGCCGCCACTGGCAACTTTAGGAAAGGCGACCCTTCGAAAGTCCGGAAGATCTTTGGCGAAGATCCTTCTCCTCAAGGCGGGCTGCCGGCCAACGACGAGACACCGGAGTTTCTGCGGCTTGATCATGAGAACGACGTATCCTGGGATGCTAAAACAATCCCACCTGCTGTCAAAGGGGGCTCGCTTCTCGCTCTCGTGGAGCAGCTCACCCGCCACGACAAGCTCGACCCCATCTTCAACAATACTTTCCTCCTAACATATAAATCCTTCACATCGGCCCGGGAGCTATTCGAACTCTTGGTCAAGAGATTCAGTATACAGCCTCCCGAGGGCCTCAACCAGGCCGACTTTGACTTGTGGCGGGAACGAAAACAGAAGCTCATCCGGATCCGCGTCGTGAACATCTTGAAGAGTTGGTTCGACAACTTCTGGATGGAGGAGCACAACGAAGCATCGAGAAAGCTGATTCGCGACGTGACCACATTCGCGAGGGACACCGTCAAGGCTACCGAGACCCCTGTTGGACCTCTCATAACCATTCTGGAACAAAGGTTAGATGGAAAGGAGACAAATGCTCGAAGAATGGTCCAGACGCTGAACCAAAATACGCCCACGCCGAACGTGCCCAAGAATCTGAAGAAGCTTAAATTCTTGGACATTGATCCGACAGAATTCGCGCGTCAACTGACTCTGATCGAGTCCAAGTTGTATGGCAAGATCAAGGCCACAGAGTGCTTGAACAAGACGTGGCAAAAGAAGGTGCCCGAAGGCGAGCCTGACCTGGCGCCCAACGTGAAGGCTCTCATCCTCCACTCGAACCAGATGACCAACTGGGTTGCCGAAATGATCCTGGCCCAGATGGACATCAAAAAGCGGGTCGTGGTTATCAAGCATTTCGTCAACGTTGCCGAGGTTTGTACTTGGTTGGCATATTGCATCTTGGGCTTTACAGAAGCTGACTGTGACGCGCAGAAATGTCGAAGCCTAAACAACTTTTCCACGTTAACCTCGATTATTTCCGCGCTCGGGACCGCCCCGATCGCGCGCCTAAAGCGCACCTGGGATCAAGTTCCTAGACAGTCGCAGAACACGCTCGAGTACATGCGCCGCATCATGGCCAGCACCAAAAACTTCGGCGAATACCGAGAGTCCTTGCACGCGGCGAATCCTCCCTGCATCCCTTTCTTTGGTAAGGCATTTCTGAAAAAAAAAAGCCATCACCATTGTTCCCCCACGTCGGCTTGCCGGTATGAAAAAGCGTCGTCGAGGCTAACGGAAAGACAAAAGGCGTGTACCTCACCGATCTCACCTTCATCGAAGACGGCATTCCTTCCATCATCAAGAAGACGAATCTCATCAATTTTGCAAAGCGGGCCAAGACGGCCGAGGTGATTCGCGATATTCAGCAGTATCAGAATACGGCATATTCCTTGCAGCCCGTGCAGGAGCTGCAAGACTACATCTTGAGCAATATGCAGGCTGCGGGCGACGTTCACGAGATGTACGACAAGAGCTTGCAAGTGGAGCCACGGGAGCGTGAGGATGAAAAGATAGTTAGGTATGTCTCGATGTCGTGATAAAATCATCCTTCTGTTCCATCGGGCATCAAGCCATGACTGCATAGACGACAGGTAACTGACTCGCTTGGTGTCTTTGCACAGGGTCCTGGCCGAGTCAGGCTTCTTATAGGCTATCTTGGCATTAGACAGGTGCTGAGAGGAATACATTGTGTCCCATTCGTCAGCTTCTGCCTGGGCTGCTCAAAGTGGCCTTTGCCAGTCCATTGTGGTCGTACTGAAGTATCAGGTCTCGGAGGGAAAATTTCGACAGTGTTTGCAAAGAGACTGCAACTGGAACTACTTCCACCTGACGGTCACAATCACGGGAATATTCTCTGACGCCGCAAGATGCCTTCGACCTGTATACGTCATTTCACGTTGTGAAAGGGAACGGTACAAGGCACACAGAGTCAATAAAGCCCCTGGCACGTCGGGATTCTCTCCTGCATTGGCCTTGCTCTTCGTATGCCCCTGGATCACAGATGTGGTGAGACACCAACCGGGTACAGGCTAGCTGAGGGTTGGGGTAATCGAACTCTTGGAACACGGGTACTTGCGTTAAGGGCGCACAGCCATGAGCGTGCTTGAGTGTAGGGGGTGCGTGATAAGAGGGATGAGTATATAGAAGACTGGGGAGGTCGCTTGTATATACACGTATACACATCTGCACGCATGACACACGTCAGCCATTTGCGATGCCTATACTACGCTTCAATTACCTGAAGGGAACTCAAACCGTTAGGATGGACAAAGTTAATACGATTTCATGATGTTCTCACCATGTCATGCCCCATAGAATATTAATCACTGAAACTATGTAGTCATCAAAATGTCATCATTAGAAACTATATAAATCAGGGCTGGAAAAAAAAACAGTTGATGAAGCGGAACAAAAGAAATGGATTGACACCTTGCTCATACCGTGCCATCCAGGCGAACAGGGATGACGGGGCCCATCAGTGACGATGAAGCTTGTTCTTAATTCGCTCGCCCAGGCTGGGTTTGTCTTTGCTGTCCTCCTTCGAAGCGTCTGACGTGGCTGAATCAGTCTTCTTGTCTGGTCCGCCCTCGCGGTGCATGCCCTTTTCCTCCATGAGACCTAATCACACAATAAAATTAGTACGGAAATGCTTGCGCGCCCATCCACTGGGACAAGGGATGAGGTAAATCAGGAACTAGGTGTGGACGCACGGTCAGCTTCCTTCCCAGCGCCAGGCTTGGTGGCGTCGAAATCGCCTCCGTCAGAGGCGAGTCCCGTCGTCCGGACGTATTGTTCGCCCGTTCCTTTGCTCTCGTGGCTCTTCTCTTGGCTGTCACTGTCTTCTGTTTTTGAGTCGGGGGACGAGGAGGTGCCTTGGGCGCCCTTGTTGCCTGCATCGCCGCCGTTTTCCTTAGCTACAGTTGCGAGAGGCTTAGGGCCATCGCCCATGACGCCCGTGTTGGATTTGCCGTCATCCTCTGTGGTCTTTGGTGCATCGTCGGCCTCATTGGCAGGGTTGGCGTCCGAGGTATCGGTTGTATTTGCTTTGGGAACGGGCTTGTCCGTAGCAGTTGAGAGGGCAGAGTCCTTGGGTGGTGCGGTGGGTTTGGCTTGACTGGTTGGTTCTACATGGTCGGCTGGAGTTTCGGTCTCATATTTCTGCTGCTTGCTTGGGTCTGCAAGATCGCTGTGTCAGTAGACAGCGTTACAGTTGCTCCGAGTTTGCAGATTTTGAAGGAGTAAAACATACCCAGGTTACCAGCGTCGTAGGGCTCGCCCTTGGAGACGTCGCCCTGGGCCCCGGAGACAGGTTCCTTGTTGTTGGTGCCATCACCCCAGACGGCCTTGGCAGCAGAGGTGGCCATGTTGTTCATTGAGGCCATGGTGTGACGTTAGGATTGGAGATGGTCTGAGTTAAGGTTTGGAAAACGTCGAGGACAATGGAAGGGTCTTTATTTAGAGTTTTGGGGGTGGGCTTGTAATGGAATGTTGAAAAGAGGAAAATGAATCGGAGGGTGTTGGCTCAAGTTTAAAAAGGGGGCCTTGGTGGTCCATGACACATAATAAGCGCCCAAGTTGGCTGGGCGTGACGTCGCTGCCCCCGTCCGTGAAGAGGAGAGAGGCTTCGCTTCTGTCGCCGAGTCTGGGGTAAGTTGATAGGTGGAGGGGAGGGCCAGGCGGATGGGGAGGTGGAGGTGGGCCGGCCCTGGTTTGGAATTACTTGCAACAAGGAGCTGGAGCCACGCAAGACATACGTCAGATCAGGTGGCCCAACTTGCACAGAATCGATTACAATAAAGACTGATGTGGTGGCACTGAGGAGGGAAAGGGAGGGGGAAGGGGCTTGTCTGGGCTCATCCGGTTGGGAACCTGCCTGCCGCGACTGATTCGCCCATGGTCGTTTATACCTACATTGGAGTATACTCGCTGTGTGGCTGATCAGGATGGGCCCAGCAGTTCCGGTGTCTTGGAGTGAGGGAAGGTGGTGATGGGCTTACCCTGCCACCTGCCGAGATGTTGGTTTGGAAGGGGCACCCCACCACCCCGCTGACACCATCGGGCTGGATGACGTCGTTCGGACGGGCGTGGCAGGCATCATCGGGCCATGATGCCACTCATCGGAAGGCCAGGCCATACCTACGAAAATAGGATGTGTTATATAGTAGTCCCTAAATCTGAATAGTAATCTATGTTTCACTACCTATATTCTCGAGTTCCTTCCGAGATACAAACTACGGGACGGCGTGAGGAGGACATCATTCCCTCCCAAACAGTACATACTAAGTCATCAGTATATTTCGGCCACAGCGCCAGCACGCTTCACTTACTGCCGCTGCTAGTAGAGACAGTGTCCAGCTGGAGGCAGGAGGAACACAAGACGTGTAATAATTCTACGCCGACGGAACAAAACGACTTACCAAAGAGAGAACAGATAATGATATGAAAAGATAATCGAGGAACAGACTAAAGTATAGACAGAACGCACGTGTTATTAAGATCGGCGAGCACCAACACGAATATATAATGATCGAGAGACTCGAGGGTAACCCACCGTGAAGAGAAAACTGTCAAGACTGAGATAATCAAGAAAAATATATATTACTATAAATATTTTGACGTGTAGCTGCGGAATTGGGCCAGCGGTGAGGAGCACGACCGCGGTAGACAAGGCCGCTACCTCAGGTGCTTCCGTACCCACCGGCCGCTTCGCCGGTGCTGAGCTAATACCTGAGGCACAGAGACTCATCAAGAATGACGACGACGTCGCCATCCTTGAAGACGACCTGCCTTGGCATAGCATGCTGTCGTTTTGAGGTCGCTCAAAAGCCTAACCCAAGATCGTGAGGACATTGGATATGCTATGCGACGGCTTTGCAGCATTTGTTCGTGTGTCATAGCCATCATCTTGACGAGCCCCGGCGTCCGTTGTTCCTTTCCGAAGGCTCCATCGCGTCACACATTACACGGCGATGATAGTCAGGATGGGACAGTGTCCTGGTGGCACTCAGAGGAGCGTCAAAGCGTGCTGGCGCCACCGGTAGAAGTTTCTCCAGGTGCTTTGTCGGGTATGGGATCCAGAGCCAGACGCATCTAGCTTTGAGCCGCTCAGCGCATGCTGACAATGCCACCACAGCACATAGCAGCAAGTTCGCACATCGACCCAACGGCTTCGTCGCTCTCGGCGATTCCTACTCGGCGGGTATTGGCACAGGCCTCAACACGTCTGAGAATGAATGTCGCCAAGGCGCTCACGCTTACCCGCGCCTCATCCAGTCCGACCTCACCCGCGCCCTTGGTCGTCGCGTTGAATTGCAGTTCCTCGCCTGCACCGGCTCCACCATGGACGATGTGCTAGCCGGTGCCCCGGACAGCCAAATTGACGCACTCAACACAACGAAGCCTCTCGATTTTGCTCTTCTCTCTGTCGGAGGCAACGACCTCGGCTTCTTCGACATTCTGAATAGCTGCATCTTCCGCTTTTACAGCTTCTACTCGGGAACCTGCAAGCAGGCACTACGACGGGCTCAACGGGCCCTTGACGGACCCGATTTTGAGATGCGGCTACGGCTGCTGATCAAGGAGATCCTGGACAAAGTGGAGTGGGAGAAGCGTCCGTGGTTCACCGTCGTGGTAACGGGTTACGCGAGATTCTTCAACGAAGAGACGAAAGAGTGTGATGACTCCTCTTTCGGGGTGTGGTGGAAGGGGCCGAAGCTGAAGCGACGTCTGAGGAGGAGGATGAACAAGATGGTGATTGCCGTGAACAACAAGATCCGAACGTCGGTTGCTGCCATTAATGCCGATTTCAAGGGCAGACATAGGATCCTATTCGTGGGTTACGACGATGCGTTTGAGGGGCACCGTTTTTGCGAAAGAAATGTGACGGAGCCCGACTACGCGAGGAACGAAACTTGGTTTTTTCTCGTGGGAGGACCGGATAATGCAGGTTCAAGTCCTCGGGCGGCACCTCTGTATATGAACAACAAGCAGCATCACCAGCCTCTGGCCCATGCTTCACCGTTGGTCGACCCGGACAGATGCTGGGGACGGGCAGAGAGATCAGGAGACTGGGGGGAGAAGGCACTCTGCTTGATGGCCAGAGCGTTGCGAAGGCACGGCTCGTTACGTCGACAACAAGGGGAAGCGTCCATCGAATCGTCGACCTGGTACGTGCCGACGTACTATGGCAAGACGTTCCATCCGGTGAGCGTTCATCACATTTACCTGAGCTCGTTCCTTTCCTACGTTGCTGACTGATGTACGTGGCGGGCAGAGAACGCAAGGACACAAGGCTATCCGCGATCGAATATACAGGGTCTGGGAGGAGACATAGGGCGCCATGGTTGGGTGATGAAACTTGAAGCATTATGATCGTGGATCCTCTCTGCGGGGGGGCTTAATGTGTAATTTATCTCGTATATGGCAATTTCGAAGATACCCCGAAACGATACTATTCTTTTTGTATGATGAACGTCAAGGGAAGAAGCGTGCAGCGGAAATTTATATCCACTCATCATTTTTGTATTCTGTAGGGACGCTCATACCCTAATCTCAGCGGTTGCAGCATCACATGTCCGAGATATCTGGGTTGGCCTTGGGACTTTGGAGATCCGGGGTCCCGTGGGGATGGGCTGTAAGTCCGCTTTGAGCTCTTCCGGATCATTGTTGTTGCCGGGGCCGTCTACGGTTCCGGATGCATCAACTCCGTAACTAATACTCCGTATCATCATCATGCTCGCGTCGGCTTGGTGGGCGCATGCCTGAGACCACCTCTCATCACGCCCTTGCCTATCCTTCGTCTCCTCCATCTCTTTTGGAATCTTAACGCTGTAGATCGCCAGTATCTCGTCCACCAAGCGCTCCGACAACCATCGCGACAGGGAACCAGCCATCACATCCGCCAAGGGTCCCATGGGCCCTCGCCCTGCTTCACCTGCCTGTGAACCCGAGTGATCCGAGAAGAACCCGGCGACGATGGCGCCTGAACTCAAAGGCAAGCCCGCGAGCGATTCTCAGCTATTATACTCATCACTGACATATCCCCTCTCTGCATAGCGGGTGGTAGCGGGGCCTCTATCAAGGTTGCGCCTAAGAAGGACTCCAAAAATGGCGCCATCAAATTGAAGAAGCCGCCGCCAAAGCACAGCTTGCCTGGAAACTGGCTAGATGGGAGCCTTGTTGAAGGTATACTTGATTACACTAGACTAGATCGATCGCCTCATGCGCCCGGTGCTGATGTCGCGAAATACAGATGAGAAGAAGAAGAAGGTGGTCAAATCACCCTCAGCCTCGGCCTCCTCCCCTGGTCCTGTTGTGAACCCGCTAGACGATACCGCGCGAGAGGCGTTTGCCACCGGACGACCGCTCGAGGACAGCCCGGAGTTGCAGCAATGCAAACACTGCAAGAAGGGCGTCATCAGAACAGCCGCCAAAGAACACATAGCCAACTGTCTAAAGATTAAAAAAGAAAAGGCACAGCGGAAGAAGGAGGCGCGCGAGGCACGCGAAAAAGCCAAGGAAGCAGCTCGAGAAGAGGAGGCGCGCAAGGCGGACGAAGAGAATGTCGATGGCGACGACAATGACGACGACGACGGCAAAGGCGGCGGCAAAAAGGCCTCGGCGAAGAAGTTGGACGAGGACAAAAAGGGGAAGAAACGAAAAGCGGACGCAGAGCCCGACAAACCACCCAAGTCCAAAAAGAAAAAGGACGAGCCCAAGCCCAAGGTACCCAAGCCACGGGGTAAGTTTGGCCTCTACTTCCTGCCTGGCTCTTCTCTTTTCTTCTTGTTCTAAACGCGACCCCTCGCAGGCCCGGTCGATGTTGAACGTCAATGCGGCGTATTATTACCCAACGGCCAGCCTTGCGCTCGATCCCTGACGTGCAAGAGTCATTCCATGGGTGCCAAACGAGCCGTTACCGGTCGATCACTACCGTACGATATGCTCCTCGCGGCCTACCAGAAGAAGAACCAAGCAAAACAGCAAAGTAAGTGGATCTCGGACGAGCGTGCTCAGCTTGCCCAATACCCAACTCGAGAGGGCTTAGCACGGACTAACGATGGCATCCCCGTCACCCTTGTGCAGAAGCTGCTCTCGATGCCAACGCGCCGGTTGACGACGACGAAGACCCCGACAAGGCCGCCCAGGTCGATTCGGACGAGGAATTCGGAGCCGTCATGGGTGCCCTCTCGCGCTGGAAGCCTCAGCCGCTCGTCCCCCAACCCATCGTCGCCCCCATCAAGCGCCAGTACCAGCTCTCTCGACTACATGAGCAGCTTCAGCTAGCCACCAACGGGGGGCGCACCAACATCTTCCAAGTAGTCGGCCTCGGAGCGCAGCGGCTCCCCGACGACCATCCGGGCCTCGTAGATGGAGAGGATGCTCCCGGTGAACCAGACCTCGGCTTCCCCTCGTCGGCGCGAGCGTCGACTTTCGCTGGTGCGAGACGGCCGTCGGTCGCTACCCTTGCCTGAACATCCACTTGGCGGCTGGTCTTCATTCTGCCTCTTCATGTTTTAGGAATCTCGGGGTAGGGTGTACTATCATTGTTGGGGGCTTTTGTGTCTTGTAAACGAAACCTGAAAGGCGTACATTGTTGGGAGCGTTGCTTTTTTGTCTTGTTGATCTGTTGTGCTTTCACTCTCTTCCTGGAATCCTGGAAACGAAGGAAAACACTTATACCCCCCTTTTCATCTTCCTGTGTCTCTTTTGTCTCTCTCTTGTTTTTATTTCACCTTTTTCTTTTCTTGATGCAGCGCGCCACATGACGGGGGCGATCAGACGGGTGTTGATCACATCTGTATAACGATTTACGACGGGAGCGGAACGGATAAGGGATATCATCCAACATAGCAGACTTTGGAATATCATGAGATCGCTGGCAAGGACGCTACTACTTGGCATTGACTATCAATAAATTTGTCTACATACAACCAGAGCCATGAATGGGCAAGAGTTCATTACGTTACCCAGTGAAAATCCAGCAAGGGACAAGCGCTGAGAGGCAGCAGTTATTCCCCCGCGGTGTTCAGTGATGATGATGCTGATGCTTTTACTTGATTGTTCGTCACGATAGATCATGGCTTCCCGCGCCTTGGACATGTGAAACGACGTAGTGGGGTTCGTCTTCCTGCACGTCACCTACGGCCAGCTTCGGCCCGGCTGATTGGTCCATGCCTGGTGCACTTGCGCATTGCTTGGAGTTGCCCTCGCGTGCCTCGGCATCGAGCATTGCGCCAGAAAAACAACTTTCGTGCGGCCATGCTATGACCCACGAGGTCTTGCATGAGATCATCATCGTCCCATCCTCGGCCATGTTGAGTGAACGCCGTTGAATTTCACTTCTATAATTGAGACTTCTGCGTCTCGCGCACAGCCCAGCTTTTGCCTGACGGGGCGCCTGCGCAGCCATGTCCTCCTACGCCGCCCTCAATGCCCTTGGCCATGCCATCTCGGGCTCTGCAGGCACCGCCATCTCAACCGCGGCCGTCTTCCCGCTCGATCTCGTAACCACGAGGCTCAAGGCCCAGCGCCAACAGCCCAACAAGCAGAAACGCTACGACGGCCTCGTCGACGCCTTCAGGGCCATCGTCGACAACGAAGGGGGCCTGTCAGCTCTGTACAGCGGCGTAGGGCCCGACGTGGGCAAATCTGTCATTGACAGCTTTCTATTCTTCGGCTTCTATCGTTACCTGCGCCAGAAGTTTCGACATCCCAGCGTCGTGCAGGAACTAGCTATGGGGGCCTTGGCTGGCGCATGCTCCAAGGCTTGTACCACACCGATATCCAACGTTGTCACGCGCATGCAGATGGTATCCGGGCGTGAGACGCTGAGGCAGATCCTAGCCGACATCAAGCGCCATCATGGTTTTCTTGGCTTATGGTCAGGCTACTCTGCAACTCTTTTCTTGACCATGAACCCTAGCATCACCTTCTTTCTCAACCGACGCCTGGCTCGACGCATCATCCCGGCCTTGGAAGAGGAGGACATCCCCGTGGCCTGGATTGCCTTCTTGCTGGCTGCTCTAAGTAAAGCTGTAGCGACCATCTTGACCTATCCATTTCAGACAGGAAAGACGAGGCTTCAGATGCTTTCGGCTTCCGAGGCAGAAGAGCTGGGTCCTTCACAAAGGGAAAAGAACACATCCAACTCCGCATCATCGAAAAGAGCATCTCTCTACGCCCGCTTACTCCAATTACTCGATAAAACCGCTCTCGGCGTCATTTCTCGCATCATCACCCACGAGGGCGTGCGCGCTCTATATGATGGCTTGCAGGGCGAGCTGCTCAAGGGTTTCATCAGCCATGGCTTGACTATGGCTCTGAAGGGGTTCCTACATCGTCTGGTCATCCGACTCTGGCTTCTGAGCCGGCCACATTTGCGAAGAAAGCTCCAGCTTAAGCAATGAGACCACGTGCCCAGCCAGGAAACGGAGCCTCCAGCTTCGACCAAGATAAGCAGTGCAGGTCATATGCTGTGGGGTTGATCCCTCACATTGCGCTATTCCTGTCTGCATTGTGGCCAATTTTCATTTGGTGTTTCGTGAAGAGGCGATCCCTGTTCAACATTTGAAACCAACGCCCGACTTCGAAACAGTGCTTGCGCCCCGGGCAGAGAATCCGGTCCCTTCTGACTTGAGCTTCACCATACCAGCTGGCAGCTTGTCGTGGTTTTCCGATGGGTCTGTGGACAATGGTGCATCACAGACGTAGCACACAATTGGTGTGCCACCGTTTGGCTGTTGATTCTTGGCTGACGGGATTACAAATTTCCTGACACACCCGACGCACAGGACGTGACCACACCGCTTCGACATGACTGGATCAGAAGCATTCGCAAGCGTCTTCAAGCATGAGGGACAGGTCCGTTGTGTGCTTCCCGTGGCGGAGTCCTTGACCTCGTTGAACTGAATCGTCACGAGTTTCTGCATCGACAGAGCATGCGGCTCGTCCTCCAAGGAAGCCGGGCATATTGGTATCGTTTTCCTCTTCTTCGTGGCTGTCGGCAACTTGCTGTCGTGGACGTCGGGCGTTAGGGAAGGCGTCCAAAAGGAAGGAAGTGTAGGCTTGGCATCCTAAACAGATAGTCAGACAATCGTCGCATAGAGACGCGTGCAGTATCGTGTAGAAGAACGAGACACAGACGAGAGAAAAATACCTTCTCCGCGTCGAGGGCCTTCCTCGCTTTCACCTTGTCCTCTTGAGCGATGCGTGCCAGCTCTTCCTGGTCGAGGACGAATTTTCGCTTAGATCCAGCATGTAATAGAAGCCCATTCTGGGGCCCTTGGGTAGAATTGACATGTGAAGAAGGCTGATCGGTACTGTCAATGGCCGACGCAGGAGTCGAGCGCTTATAAGCTGTACTCAGCCCTACCTGCGTCAGCTCAAAGTCTCTCACAGCCCTAACCTGCTCCTCATCGTCTTCCAAGGCCTTTATGCGTGCCGTCTCCTGAATCTCATGCTGCCGAGCCTTGTCTGCACGTCTCAGCTCCTTCTTCTGAGCCAGTAGGTTGGCGAGAGCACATTCGCGACAGAAGACATCGCCGTAGGGACAGGCGACGGGATCGCGAGCAATCTCAAGGCAAAGGCTGCATGAACCGAAGGGTAGAAAGGAGTCGCGATTGAGGCGAGCGGAGCTCGAGGTCCAGTTCGCTTTGGCAAGGGCACGTTCGTGGGACGTGAAGACGGGGCGTGATGTGTTTCTCTTGCCTGGACGAAACTGTTAATGAAATTCTGTGACTTTGCTTCAGACCGCAGGGGACAAGATGAGATCGTACTGTGGGACATGTTGGAAACAGATTAGCAGCCACTTTGAGGAAAGGGTGTGCGGCAGGCAGCGGCCCGGGCTACCAAACGTGTAGAATTTCGTTTGTCAAGGGTTGTGGTAACAGGGAAGCTGACGTCTTTCCAATGAAACAAATCTTGGAATAATACTTTGGAGCTACCCCTGATTGGACGGAGACCCTCGAGCAGCCTGCAAGTAGGTTCCAGGGCGGTCGGCACTATTTCCGCAATGGACCTAATACGACTGCCTCCAAACCTTAACTGATTGATTGCCTTGCACAGGGGCTCGCACACCATGTGGGGGGCCTTGTCGCGCCTGCGTCGGCGCCCGTGTCCTGAAATTCTTCCGACTTGTTGGGAGACGGTCCTTAACGGGCGTCACCGTTCTATCTTGAGACTTCCTGCTTCGTTCTCGCCAGCTCGCCATGCATCGAGATGTACGGAACTAGCGGCCGGGAATCTCACTCATTCTCGGCGGTCGGCGTCATTCTGTAGTTCTATTTCCGCATCCCGCCATCATGTCCGCGCCCGCTGCACTTCCGCGCGAGGGCCTCGCCTGGCGCCTTGGCTCCATGGCCGTCATGGGCTCAGTCGGTCTCTTGTCGAGGGCCTTCCTGTTTGGTTTCAACAGAGTCGAAGTCACTGGTCTAGATCATCTTCTCACCACACTTGATCGTCGACAGAGCCAAGGACGCCAGCGTGGCCTCTTGACTGTCTGCAATCACGTCGGTGTGTACGTGGCGCTCACTTTTTGCTTCCCGTCTCTCAGCATCCTCACTCTATTGAGCCACTACGCTAATCATATTGATCATTCAGGCTCGATGACCCCGTCATGTGGGGAATTCTACCGTTGCGATATGCCATGAACCCAGAGAACCTGCGATGGGGCCTCGGCGCTCACGATATTTGTTTCAAAAACCGGTTCGTCCCCGCGTCGTGACTGTTCCCCCCCCCTCGTGAGCTATGGCCCTGATGTTATCCATTGTTTAGTTTCACATCAATCTTCTTCACCCTCGGCCAAGTCCTTCCCACACATCGTCTATGGCACTCGCCGCTAGGCGGTCTGTATCAGCCAACCATGACACAAGCCATCAAGCTCCTCTCGGGCCCGGTCAAGTCTTCGACAATCCCCGAACTGACGTACTCGACCAATGGAAAAGACTCGCACCCTGCACCGGCGGCATACGCCCCCAACCGTCATGCTTGGCTGCATGTCTTCCCCGAAGCATGCTGCCACCAGAGCCCGGATAGCAGCCTTCGCTATTTCAAATGGGGTATTTCGCGTCTCATCTTGGAAACAGACCCGGCTCCTGAATTTCTCCCAATGTTCATACACGGCACCCAGCACATCATGCCAGAGAATCGAGGATTCCCTCGGTGGCTCCCTCGAGTGGGTAACGAGATCAAAATCGTTGTTGGGGAACCGACCGACGTCGATCGCCTTTTTGGCAAGGAAAGGGCTGCTTGGAAACGATTGGTCGACCGTCATGATCCTGAAACCCTTGCCCACGGACCAGAGGCTGTTCAGCTGAGGATACAAGTCGCCAAGTCCGTTCGTGATCAAGTTGAAAAGCTAAGAGAAAGCATTGGTTTATCACCAGAAGAGGATGAAACTGCCGGGCTGGCGAAGACGTGGTCCAAAGAGCCCAACAAGCGCAGGTTCAAGAGTCCGGTCGACGGCAGCCTTGTCAATAGACAGTAACCATAATTGTGACACGCTCCTATTGCTTGACTGGCCTTCGACAGCTTCGGCAAGATGATAGAGAATAAAAGGAATACAAAATGGGCAAGCGTCTCCTGCTCGTCTTGTATTCATCGGTTAGGAAAGGCTGCCGCCCCCCCCCCCCCAGATTAGGCACGACGACCAAAAACCCTTCAAGTTTGGGACCTGACTCCGAGGTCCAAGAACGTCGCGACACAGTGTCGCAACCCACATGGTCTTGGATCATGGAAAGAAATACCGTGAAGTTCATGTCGTATGAGTCTTGAAGCGCTGCAACAGCCGGCGGCCGTCGATGCTCGATTTTATGCCCGAATGATGGCGGCTAGTAGTTGTTGTAGCCTTGGCCGTGTACGTTCTGCTGATATGGTCTTGCTTGTGGATGTGTTACTTGATGCTGGTGCTGATGTGGGTGCTGGTGCTGATGCGGGTGCTGGTGCGGATGCTGCTGCGGGTGTTGATGCTGCTGCTGCTGCTGCGATTGTGGATGTGGCTGTTGACGCATGATCAAATCGTTAAACCAAGGATGCTGGAGAGCGTCGTGGGCACTGATACGCAACTCAGGCCTCAACTGCAGCATGCGCTGAAGCAGATCGATGCCCGCGGGGTCAATGTTGAGGAGAATGTTTCGCAGATCCTGTGTTGCGTAGACTTGAAACGTAGGCTTATATTCCGGAAATTGCGTGATTCCTGGCCATGTGCGCTCGGTGGGTGTGCCCATGATGCGAAATATGCGAGTGATCTGGTCTTCATTGGTGGTACCTGGAAATAGAGGCCGTCCAGTGTACATCTCGGCCATGATACAGCCAGCGGACCAGATGTCGATGCTCGTGTTGTAGGTTCTACTACCCAACAACACATCGGGGGCACGGTACCACAGGGTAACAACCTCGTTGGAGAAGGTGTTGACAGGGATGCCAAAGGCACGCGCAAGGCCGAAGTCGCCCAGCTTCAAGACCCCCTTGCTGTTAATCAGGAGGTTCTGAGGCTTCAAATCTCGGTGGAGAACTCGATTCTGATGGCAGAAATCGATGCCTTTCAGAAGCTGATACATGAAGGATTTGATGGTGGCAGGTTTAAGAGCGCCTCGTTCGCCATGTGTATCCATGTATCTCTTCAAATCTCCGTCCATATATTCGAATACGAGCATCAACTTGTTTTCTGTGTGGATGACATCGTGTAGGGCAACGATATTTTCGTGTTTTAGCTCCTTCATAAGTGAGATTTCACGAATGGCCGTCGACGGCGTTCCTTCTTCCGAGTCGAGATGTATTTCTTTCAGCGCGACGAGTTCACCTGTTTGGCGATTTCTTCCCTTGAAAACCTGGAGGACTCCCTGTGTCAGCCTCGGTACGGTGATGGCATACAAGCAAAGCAAGGTCGCTGCTGACCGTTGCATAAGTGCCCTCACCCAGCTTCTCGAGCTGCTGAAACGAGCTGGGATGTCGCTTGCCGTCCATGTTTGGTTCTTGGGACGTAGATGAACTACTTCAGTCTGGTAGAGAGAAAGAACAAGAAGTAGTCAAGATCAGGACTCTGCCTGCTCGCTACGCTGAAACCACAAGGGATATGGTAAAGGTGTTATGATGTGTGGCTTGGCCAGGTCAGACGTCGACGGCGGGCAAGCGAGGTGACACTTATCCCGAAGAACATACAAGTAAGGGAGGAGGGGTGCCCTTCACCCCGCCAAGTCGATTCGATTCGATAGATGCAACAATTTCCAGTGGGTGGGTTCCGCTAAAGGCTCACTGGGGTCCTCCGAAGATCAGCTGCCTAGTCGAGCTGTACAGGGTATCAGGTGGTGGCGAGTTAGTAGGTGGAACGAGGTGGCTGTTCCCTGACAATGCTCAAAACGCGGGGTCCTTCACCTCCAGATGCGCCACCAGCCCCCCATCAACCCTTCATGTTCAGTCATAACATCTATACACCTTCGCATATATCGTCATCGACGCCTCGAGAAGCGTCAGCTTCACCACACCGGATGCCCATAAGATTGAGTTGTCCTCCATCAATCTACATGCGCATGGAGCAGACATGCGACCCCCACTAGTTCTAGATGGCTCCTCTTGCCCAGGTTCGTCTCGCCACAACGTGGAAGCTTCGTCGGCCGATGCGACCCCAGTCGCGCCGTTGACTTGCTTTATCACAACCGAAGCGGAGATGAAAGAGCCCGATTTCAGCTCTTGCGATGCCCGAATATCCCATCAAGCCAACAAGGCGGAGAGAAACTCCCGTTGTTCATCGAGGGATCATATCTCCAGACAAGGTCTACAACAGCCCTCACCGTCGGTCATGTCTTCGAATATGGATCAAGACATTTCCCGACCTTTGACGCCCATCTTCCCGGGTCAACTCGGCCCAACCTGCAACAACAGCGTCACATCCTCGCCAGGTGGTATATCCAGTATTTCCATATCCGAAGACCCCGATGTCTATCCAGCCGCGAGTCTATCGGAGCTTCCTTCCACTTTCTCTTCCCCAACCCGGGCTCCAACAGGCCACTTCGTTTCAAAACAGGAAGGGCTGCAACTCGTTATGCCTAGTCTGACCGTACCCCGTCGACGACCATTCTCGGATATCGGAAAGTCACTGGGGAAATTGAAAATACTGGTCACGGGACCGACAGGTGCGTTCACACGTTGATGCGGATAATTGGAGCCTGCGGGCGATACTGATTTTTCTCTTCACTCAGGCATCGGCAAGACGTCTCTTATTACCTCTCTGGCTTACCAATGCGATCACATTGTTCACATGGATGCTGTTAGCTCAGGTGTCCCGGAACGGCCTTCGGAAATCCAAGCCAGCACCAAACCGTATCCATGGTGGCGTGCTGAGTCCGATTTCACCAGTCAGTCCCGAAGGAGAAGGTCATCGGGCACGGACGAGATCCTGGACAGGAATTTGTGCTTTGTGGAGTGCGGTCTTTCAGGAACTGGGTCGCAGGTGAGTTAATGTTGCGCAGATGCTTCGTTGTGTTGCTTCAAGCTGACTATCAGCCAGACTCGACCGCCAATTCAATACGTTACTGATCACTTGAGTCATGCCTGTAACAAGGTTATGGAAGATGGCGATCTTTGTGCCCTGTTGAGTGGTGGCGCAAGTTCGACCGTGGATGCTGTGCTATACGTGCTGTCTCAAACAGGTGAGCATTTCTAATCACAGTCTCTCGGTATTTTAATGTCTAATGAATCCCCCCAGGCATTCAGGACGCCGAATTGAGGTGTATCAGGGAGTTGAGCGACCTGACCAATGTTTTTATTCTCTTGGGTCGTTCTGACGAGCTCTCTTCCGAGGTGTTGGAAGCGACAAAACTGGCCATAAATCGGTCAATAGCCAAAGAAGGGTTGGATGTCTTTGACTTCGCTCGCCTTGCGGACAGCCAAGGCCGTCAAGGCGTGTACGCAGTATCCAACTTGAGTCGCCCAGACCGGCAGACGATTGATGCTAGTGTCTTAATGAGCTCGGACTACTTGCCGCCATTGATACCGACGGATCTCGGGGAGCTTGTATCGAACATGTTCTCCACAGACGGCAGTGCCTGGCTTCGACACTCGGCGGCAACGAAGGCCTTGAAGTGGAGGCAACGTCAGAGCTTACAACGCAGCGTCGTTCTACACTCGACTCCTCCTCATCTATCAACGATGGACTGTTATGCGCTCGACCCTTGGCGAGCGGCACAGTCGACAAACGACAGCTCGTACTGGAGCCGAATAGAGTTCTCAAGCTGGGCCGATGGCTTGCGGCAGAGCTTAGCAGCGGAACGTCAGGCGCTCTCGAGGTCGATTTCATACCCTTCTGAAGCTGTAGCCGCCGATATCTTGCGCCTGTCCGTCAAATGCCAACAGCATACACGTTCGGGTTCGTACCATTCATCCAGCCGTGGCACCACACTACATCAGGACCCTCTGGGGCTACTGGATCTCACCAGTCGCCTGAAACGAGGCAGCGAAGTGGCATTGAAGGTTTTGAGCAGCTTGGGCATACTGGGCTGCGTAACTGTTTGGTTGATCCAGCCCGAGTTGGCGCGCCAGTGGGATATCAGGCTGCCGCGGACGTGGTGTCTCGCACGGTGAAGGACCGTCATCTACGATTCAGGAATAGGAGCCAACGGCGTTTTGCATCGGAAGCAGGGGATCCTTGTGTGACTTGTGAAACGGGGGCGGCGCTTCGGAGTTTTGGTGGGACGCGTCTCCGGGCCCCGGGTGGTGAATGGGCTTAATGCTACGGTGGTCAAGAACGATTACATGAGGAAGGCAGCCTTTTGATTCGATTTTCTTTCGTCTCGCTCTTGTCAAACAAATCATATTAAGGCGCGGTCTCATGGTTGGTACGTTGGCGAGGTGTTGATACAAGAATGAAATGGCATACCCTTCTTTAACACGGTCCTAAGCCTTTTCGCTTGCAATGCCTAGACTCTCGATGCCCTTTTCGAAATCAGGCAAGTCATCCGCCGCGGTAGAGATATGTGTCCACCGCACAGTGCCATCGGCATCAACGGCGAAAGCACCACTCTTCTGCCAGCGTGTGCCGCTCTCGGTAGGACGATTCCAGATCCCCTCGTCGCTGCCCAAACGATAGACGGACCAGAGGGCCTTGGGATTCAGCATATGCCAGGTGCTGGTGACGCCGAGGCCCCATTTGGCGTACACGTCTCGACCCTCATCCACAATGACTTCGGTCTGCCAGGCGCCGCCGACGTGGGGGATCCAGCGCTCCGTGGCGGACTGGGAGGAGTGGGAGACGGCGACGCAGTGGAGGGAGGACTTATGGATGTCGGAGAGGGTGGTCAGGGACTTGAATGTCTTTTCGGCGACTTTTGCAGCAATTGTGAGTCACATTTCAGGATACATATACATACATATATATGTTCGTGCTTCGCAACCGGGAGAGGGCGCTCACAGGGACAGCCGCAATGGCGGAGGAACAGAACGAGTGTCTTGCGTCCATTGGGGAAGGGGAGCTCGGGGCACGAGGGAGCCTGAGAACCGATCCGGGGCTCTGGGGCGACACTTCTGGCATCGGGTGTCTTGAATGATTCAATCTCAGCCCAGAAACCGGAGTTGGGCTGGGCTGTCGGGGCTGGCTGCTCTGTTTCTGAGGCCATTCTGGGAGTGCGTTCGCAAGGAGATGAGGCGGCTTGGATTATTAAGTATGAGGGCCTCGCGAATGAGAATGGGTGAGGTGAGGTCTATCGAGCAGAGTGATGGCTCTGAATGATTGATTCATGGATTGCGTGGACTTCCACAGCGGAACGGTAGCACGATGGTTCAAGAGGAAGAATTTCTCCTCGGTTTGCTGGCCCGCCATGACGACATGAGCTTGTCGATGATAAAAGTGGCGTAAGTCATACATGTAGTAACTTACTGGTCATCTGTAGAGCTGTACTCCATACGTCAAACACCCCTCTGTAGTGCGCTTTCACGGCAAGCTGTCACGCTGCCTCGTGGCGCCGAGTGCCTGCATCTTTTTCACATGCTGCCCACTGTTCGCTTCCTTTGCGAACTCTTTGGACAGATCCTTCAAGAAAGATCACACCCAACACCCAGCTATTCCACCGCGCCATAGCTTGCGAACTGACTCACTCCCCTTGGCCAACGTCGCGTCTCTTCACCTCACAGCGTCGGACGGAGGGGTGTCCTACTTCGTGTCATGCGTGAGATCGTCACACTTCAGCTAGGCAACCTCAGCAACTACACGGCCACCCATTTCTGGAACGCTCAGGAATCCTACTTTACCTGGGGAGACCAAGATCTATCTCTTGTCGATCACAACGTCCACTGGAGACAGGGAGCAGGCATCGATGGCTCCGACACTTTTCTCCCCCGGACCGTCATCTATGACTTGAAAGGCGGCTTCGGGGCTCTACGTAAGATCAACCCGCTTTACGACCCAACAGCCGACGGAAACGGCGCGAATGGCGACGCTCACGCTCATTCCTTGTGGTAAGTGCTGTTCTCGCCATGCAGGGTCACACGTGTGAAGCATCCTCTCACTGACCACGGGGGCTTCTTCAGGTCTCGACCTCCCGCCACCGTCCTCAAACAAGATCCCCTTCTTCCCAGCGCCTATCAGCAGAGCCTCGACGCCGGCACCTCGCCGTCTCGCCTCACACCCAGTGCCGTCCGCTACTGGTCCGATTTCTCCCGCGTCTACTTCCATCCTCGTTCTCTCAATCAACTCTACGATTATGAACTGAACTCCACCATTCGCCCCTTTGAGCGTTTCGACATGGGTGTCGAACTCTTCAGCACCTTGGAGAGGCAGGATGACCTCGTCGACCGCGATTGGAGGCCATTTGTCGAGGAGTGCGACCTCATGCAGGGAATTCAAGTCCTGACCACCCTCGACGATGCCTGGGGTGGCTTCTCGTCCTCGTATGTCGAGGCCTTGCGTGACGAGTATCCCAAGGCCCCCATCTGGGTCTGGGGCTTGCAGAGTCCGTTGACTCATGTGCCCCGGGAGAAGCGCCAGCTGAGACTCGTAAATGCCGCTGCGTCCCTTCACCAACTCTGCTCCCAAGCGTCCGTTGTTGTGCCCTTGGGTGTTCCCGAGACCAGCCCGTGGGACAATAACTTGCAGCTGGATCGCAGTTCTTCGTGGCACGTTTCAGCCCTGTTATCCACGGCTATCGAGAGCGGTACGCTGCAGTCACGCCTTGCGAACACGACTCATGCGTCGCCATATTCCCTTGGTGATATGGCCGAGATGCTCAACACGACTGGGAACCAGACCCTTGCTCGCGCGACGCTGTCGGCTCCGGCTCGCGCCTCGGAAAGGGAGGATGATAATGTTGATCTCTTCGTACTGGGACGGGATACAAAAGACAGACACGGTCAGCGGAAGGGCAGGGTGTTCGGGGAGATATCATCTTCGCGCGGCCCCTGTATAGAAGAGCATGACGTCGCGCAAGACGGTGCCGCCACCACGACGCAACGGATTCCCGGAGATCCGGTTCTACAAAGGTGCGTACGCTTCCCGGACGAAAGCGGTGGAGAGCATTGTCCTGTCTCGGTACCTCTTGAAGCTAACACGACCATGAAGCTTTACTTGCCCTTTGTCGTATCCTCTCCTCGACAGCTACCCAAGCATTTACAAGGACATCGGCCCCCACAAGAGTAGCATTCCCGTGCGCACCTTCCTGGCTACTGACACCGCTATCCGCGCCCAAATCAAGGCGCTGAGGGCGCAGACGACCCGTCTAATGGCGACAGAAGAGCGAGAGACTTTGAGTAACGGTCTCGCTGAGATGGCTGATGCCTATCGCGAGGACTGGTCCAGCGGCTCTGATGATGGGGATGATGACCTCTAGCAAGGCTGTTCACTCGTCGGCGATGCACGCTCATTGCGCTATGCGCACTCATGGAGCACCGAAGCAGACGATGCGACGGAGTCACCTGCTGAGTGGTACTGATCCAGACTTATTCCACGTAGAGGGTCAGGCACGAGCAAAATGATCTGGCAGTCATCTATTGAACGGAGCGGTTGACTCCAAAATGTCTATATACTGATCTAATCACGTAGCAGCAACAAGATCTGTAGACCAGTCTCCTCCCCTACGACGACTCAATCTGCTGAGAGATACTTGAGTTATGCCGCATTCGCGGTGTCGGTGAAGCGCGTCAGATTGTCCATGTGCAGGAAATTAGACGGGACAGGCTGAGCCGCGTTTCTGCTTTCCACGTCCTCGTTTTGCTCACCATTGTCCAGGTGCCACTGCCATGCGTGTGCACAGTTCGGCCGTGATGTACTCCACTGGTTCACTATTCCTTTGTTCACAGCAATTAGTAAGAAAAAGTCGTGATAAGCTCTGTATGGAACATTCAGGCGTGGGCCGAGATGTCGACAGCGGGGTCTTGTTGGTTTCCCTTCTTCAAGCCGCATCCACTCCTAAAGTGTCAGCAAGGAGATTCCTCAAATGGTCGAAAAGAGGGCTGGCTGAGCCATGCCCTTGGGTTGGTTGTGCGAATCATGCGCGCTCTCGTCCTCCTTCTGTCTCCACCTCTTTTCGCGCCCTGGAGGTGATTGGCTTCGGAAATGTTTGGTGCACGTCGGCTTGTCGTCAGCAGCTATGATCGTCGGGTGCGTCTCTCATCCCGCGGCAGCGACGGATGCTTGCTGCCGCTTCGCTGGCGGCGGATCGTCCTGCTGCATCATCAGCGTCCTACAGTTCTTCGCTCTTTACCTGGAACGTTGACGTGGTGATAGGGTCCAGTTACCTCGCCAAGTCCTCGTTTTTTGGAGACAGGCTCTTCCTTGCCCTTCTTTCGCGGCTTCGACTCGCCGGCTTCAAAAACATCGTCTGGGAGAGAAAAGCTTCAAAGAGTTAGAGTCAGGGTCGCCCTTCTCGTGTACGTCAATAGCATACTTTCGAACATGCTGAACACCAAGAGACACCAAATGACTCAGCTCGTCTTTGTATTTTTGCCATTGTGTACAAAGGGTCTTGAACTCTTCCACCTGGTAAGAGAGATCGAGAGATTTCGCTTCTGGAAGCTCGAGGTCAGTGGATCAGAAGACAAAGTCCATGTCATTTTTCCGTCCAGGACCTCGGAGAAACTTACTTGGCCTCAGTTCCAAGCCAATGTAATGCGTGGTGGTAAACACTTCCGTCGGCTCTTGTGATGTCCCGTTGGTGCTGTTGGGTTGGGATTCGGAATCATCAGGCTCGACTTTCTCGCCTGTTTCGGCTGCCGGATTCACCACTGCGTCATCTGGTAAGAGAAAGTCCAAGGAGCCGTCCTGAACTTGTGCAATCTCGCCATCATTTGAACATTTGTGTCGTCGTCCGTATCCTTTGTTGAAAGCATGAGCAACGGCTATCGAGGGGTGCTGCTCAAGCTTTTGCACCAACATGCGGACCTTGGACTCGACGTAGCCCGACCACGTCTTGTACGCCTCCTTGGACTTGGCAGCCGAGGTGACAGCTATGTAGTGCTTATAGTTTGATGTAAAAAAAGTATGTTTCACAAAGAGGTCGCTCCAGGGCCTCTTGCCCATCATGATGTTTTCTGTTACCTCTAGCCCACGGCGCAGCTCTTTATTGATGATGGTCATGGACGAACGAGTGATATTAAAAGTGGCGCACATGGACGGGTACGCTGGAGTGATGACAGGCATGAGGTGGAAGGAATCGCCCTTGTAAGCCTAAAGAGAAAACTCCAAGTCAGAACTGCTTTGCGCGACCACGACGTGCGTCAAGCCCGCGAAGACGTACCTTCGGGTTCCACACTCGAACTGGAAGCGGACCGCTGTCGATGGGCTTCAGCAAGACTGGGTGAGGCCAACGCCATTGGCTGATGACGAGGAAGAACTTGTTGACAATGACAGACGTCGCAGCCTTCGGATATAGCTGGCATACGCGAGCGACCAGCATGGCCCAGGCAACACCTCCGGGAAAGCCCATGATATTCGCATAGACGGCACGCCGCTGAGCCCATAATTTGATAGCGCGTAGGGCCAACTTGAAAGTACTTGGCTCAGGAACGAGAGACAGAATTTCATCTGTAACGCGTGTTCCATTGAGCGAACGGAGTTCTGCTTCGTCGAGACCGCGAAGCAGCCCCGAGTCTTTGAGGTCTTGGAAGTCGGCAGCCAGTTGTTTCTGGATGATGCGAGAGAAAATCAAGTCGATGCTGATGCCGGAATACTCAAATTTTATGATGGGCACAAAAGCGTCCGTGACGACGGTCAAGTCGGTAATGGCATCCTTTGAAGCCATATCAACGAGTAACTTGGGAAAGTAAGCAAAGTAGTCATCGCGCGTGACGTACTTGGGAGCAACGATGAGGGTATCGATATCGGAACCAGGCCCAAAAACACCCAGACGGAAGCTTCCGTACGTGAATACTTTGCCTCGCGCATTTTTTATCAGTAGATCGTTCTTGGGCTCCTTGACTTTGGCCACGAGCTTGACAAATTCATCGCATATTTGTTGAAGAGACTCGAGCACTTGATGTCTGCAATAAGATGACCGGAAACAGGAATCAGCATTCGAGGACAACCTTGAGTTTTGACCAAGGATGTTGTTCGCAGGTTGAAGTACTCGCCTCTTCTGGGTGTCGGACGGACTCTCAAAGGTTTTCTGACGACGCAGCTCCTCGATGAGAGTGTCACTGAAACGCTTCTCGGCGGGCGTAGGGAGTGCCACAGACATGGGCGGCGTGACACCGAAGGCTTGATCGCCAGACATGACGCCGTTATGATGGTATTTGTCAGACGCGTTGTTGTTCAGGCTGTCCACGGAGCCGACTTCTCGGATTCCTCGTCTCGACTATTGCCGAGCCCCGAAGTTGAACTATGCGCCGCGGCTTCAAAGGCGGATGATGATGATGAAATAGAAAGTCGAGCTCCCGACAGTCCCACGACACCAAGGTGCAGGAGAGGTGCTCTTTCAGCTGCACTAAGCAGCGGGCGCGACTCGAATTGCCCGTGCGATGGTGAAGCGATGCACAGGTTTGTGACGGTGATGTGAAACTTATCAAACTAATACTAGCAGTTATAAAGCAGGGACAATTGTTCGTGCATAGCTGCCATAGCACGCATAGGCACATACCCAGGTACTAAGATAATTACTACTTCCTTCTAAGTAGGTAGTCAGGTAGCGTTGAGGCAAACGGGCCCTTTTATGCAAAGCATGCGCATAACGGGTCTCGGTCGAGAGGCGATCCGCAGAAAGTGTAAAGTACTAGTACTAAGGCGGCGTGGGACTGTAGCCTGCCAAAAAGCAGTTACGTATGTACCTTCTTGAAGCGTGTACATTATCCGACGCGAACGCGGTCCGATTTAAGAGAGCAACTGCTTAATGGGTCCGTCAGCACGTTCACGTATCGACGTGTGTCCAATTACGAATACTCAATATACCGTTCTGTACAACTTCAATTCACGCCGACCCCCTACTCATGGTCCCGGCCAGGCCCAGCCTACAGCGGTAGCTCTCCCATCCTCGTCGTGTTCTCGCTTCACGACCGGGATTGACTGCCTTGCAACCACAAAAACTCTTCATCGAGGTCGAGCTCGTTTGCCATGCCGACAGCGAAGCGGAACCAGCGCGGCCGCCGCGATCGGCGCAAGGACAAAGACGCGACAGATGGTGTCGATGCCGACGAAACATCCCCAACTCGACCGGCCAAGCGGCAAAAGAGGACGCGATCGTCCGATACCCCCAGCGTGACGAATGCTATATCAGCGCCTTCTACCCAAGACGTCAGCGACGACACTGGCGTCATCGATGAGGATCAGATCGTCGCGCAGGTTACGCAGCACCTCAAAAGCCAACCCGTCCAAGCCGCGCAGGACCATTCTAATGCCATTCACGACGCTAATACCGATGGAGTCAAGGCTTATGCCAAAGTCGCGGCTCAGGACTGGACCTTCTACATCACGAAGCTCTCCGTCAACATCGGTCGCGCCCCGGAATCCCACGTAGGTGACGCTCACGACGACCAAGATTCACATGTCCACATCGACCTCGGTCCCAGTAAGATGGTCTCACGCGACCACGCCTCGATATCCTTCGATTCCAAGGAGGAGCGGTGGATTCTCCAGGTCAAGGGTCGCAATGGCGCCAAGGTGGATGGCCAGCCGGTACGAGCCAAGGCCTCACACACGTTGACCAGTGGCCAAGTCATCGACATTGGCAACGTCGAGATGATGTTTGTTCTGCCGTCCGAGATCGGCGCCCTTCACGTCCACCCTACGATCCTGTCACGTTCTGGCATTAGCCCGAGCCAGCTACGCGATCCCGCGCCGCGAAAGTCTCTGCTCGCCCCAGCCCCAGTTCTGGCACCGGCGCCAGCGCGAGCGCCCTCCCCACCGCCCGTTGACAAGAAGCCGCCGGGAACACCTCCGTCAAATCGTCGACGAGGTGCTGCGTGGACTATGAAGTCTCCGGCGGTCAGTACACCGGCAGTCATGGTGGGCGCCAGCGGTGTGGACCTTAGCCTCGACGACAATCAGCACATCAAACCCCAGTATAGCTACGCTCAGATGATCACTCAAGCTATACTGAATGCCCCGGACGGCAAGCTGAACCTGAACGGCATATACACCTACATTGTAGACAGCTACTCCTATTATCGGCATCAACAAGCTGCTGGGTGGCAGGTAAGCCTTAATCGCGGCCGTACGAGACAAATGCAGTCAATTAACTAACCCTCTTATCCGTAGAACTCGGTCCGACACAATCTCTCCCTCAACAAATCCTTCGATAAGGTAGCCCGGTCGACAGACGAGCCTGGGAAAGGCATGAAGTGGCAGATCGTCCCCGAAGCTCGCGAGGATATGACAAGAAACGCCTTCAAGATTGGCCGCGGCGGTCATCGCGGCTCTTCGGCTCCGTCATCTCCCAACCAGCTCAGTTACGTCACCCACGGTCCGCGAGACGTGATCGCCAAGGATTCAGCGCCACTCCGAAAGCGACGCGGTGGGTCTCCCATGCTGTCACCCTCTCGACGATCCTCCTTCTACCAAGCGCAGTCGACGCCGCAGCATCATGGGCTCGATCGGACACCTGGAAGAAGCACTGCCTTTGCTGGTGATGGCAGCCCCCTTCCTCGACCACGCAAGTCCACCGCAGACTCGTCCTTTTCCGCCTTTCCTCACTCTCCCACCCTCACCTCTTCATATCTCCAAGACGAAGGCGCCTCCTTCGTCACGCCAGCGCCACCGCGTATCCATCCGAAGCTCGCACCTCCGAGCACTGCCCAGCGGCCCAGCCAGCACATGCCGACAAGCTCTCCAGCACCTTTCTGGAAGTACGCAGACATCGGTAGCACCCCCCTCAAGGCTCTACCTCTTTGTGACGTCAGTCCGACCAAGCTTGGTGCTATTCAGCCGAGCAGTAGCCCCCCTCAAGGAGGCGATTCGCCCCCCAGTAGTCCCACAAAGCCGCAAAAGTCGAACAGTGGCGGCATTCAGGAACCCGAGATACATGAAGCTCCAGAGCCTGACGAGGAGGAAGCTTTTGACTTGACAAAGTGAGCCATCAATGCAGCATTTCTCGTATTTAGGCTAGGTACCATCATACTGACGTTCTACGCACTTTTCTAGGGGGTTCCAAACTATCAGCTCGTACCACGCCCCAGTTGGAGGAGGCATCTCGATGGGCGGTTCATTGCAGAGGAATCCATAACGCCGGCGAACGTGGCCTCTGCATTCGTCAGGAGACAGACTCGATGTTTGCTGCTGTGAATCCGCCGGCTGCGGCTCATCTACCACGGTCAAATGCTTTATAAAGGCGTCCTACCCCAGAACCTGGGGCGCTCATGATATATCACTAACGAGACCATCTTCCAAATTCTGCCTCACCAGAAGAGTCCTCCAACGTGACTGAGTGCTCATAATGACCCGTCAAATTCTCTGGTTTCAACATTGAGTGAAGATGTCTTGAAATTGTACGCCTGAACCAAAATGATGCTACGGCTATGTTAACCTTCTACTCCGTCCTCGCCCATTCGTCCATATGCTATGCCATGCTAGGAACAAGCCCTCTCTTTATGTGCACGTCTCTCTCTCCCCTCTTCCAACTCTGAAATATCAACGTAGTGTACATATGTGCCAGGATATGCAGCCATGACCAGGTGGCGTGTCGTTGCCCAAAAATTTCAGTCTCTTCATCGACAAGGCGTCCTTTGTCTTTTCTCATTATGCGCGAGCGGCAGCTGGGCCCCCTGACTTGGGAATGCTCCGGCCCGTGCGTTTTTTGGAGGGCTTGGTCTTTTTCTCACCACCTTCGATAAACTTGATAAGCTCGTCGATGCTACGTGAGTCTACCTGTGACGAGGGTGTCAAGCCGGGACCGCGCTCAGCTTGGTGTTGGGATGCAGTAGAAGTGGTGGGAAAGCGAATGCCCGAGCGGATTCGTTTCGTCTCGACGTCTTTCGCATGCTTAGCAATAGACACAGCATTCTGTGTTAGCTGTTCCAGCCAGCTTTCCGCCTCTTTGGTGTTCTTGTCCTCCGCGCCAAGCTCGCTCAGGAATATCTTGTACGACTCGCGCATGCGATGGACGGCACCCTTAGAATCGTGATCTAGCACCAGTGCTTGGGCGAGTTGAAACAGTAACGTCGCCGAGTTGATGGAGTCTTTGCCGAAAACAGACTCGCACACGCGCAAAGACTCCTCGAACCACAGCCGAGATTCGTGATAGGCCTTGAGATGTTGCAACATAACCGCCGCGTTGTTCATGGTGGTGATGGAATCGGGATGTCCGGGTCCGTAAACGATCTTCCAAAGCATCAAGGCATGCTTAGAGTACACCAAAGCGCTTTTGCTATCCCCGACTTGGTGAAGGAATAGGCTTAGGTTCAAGTAGTTCAACAGGGTCTCCGCAGAATCGACACCAACCGTTCGTTCCGAAACCACAATAGCCTTCTTGGCCAGGTCAACTGCCGTCTCCTTGTCATCTAGTTGGTAAAACAGCATAGAGAGACTGTTGTAGACCCTAGCGACTTCGGGATGGAGAATGCCATAGATTTGCTCGTGCAAAGACAAAGACTCTAACAGTAGTTCCTGGCCCAGTTTCTTTTGATTCTGCAGGATGGATAAGCGCCCGGCCTCGAGCGCCTCCTCTGCTAATGTGCTTCGAGGACACGAGTGCTTTACGATGGGAACCACGTCAATGATGTCCTCAGGGCGGAAGGTGGAGTTGGGAGACGGTGTTCCAAGAGACGCTGGAGAGCAGTCCCTTCCGTTGCTTTTCTTCTTCTTCTTCTTGTCCTTCGACTCTGCATTCGTCTGCCCGTTTGCGTGCCCGTTGACAGCGGTTCGCGGTGCATCTGTTTTGGACGAGTCGTGCGCAGCAGAGGTACTGTCGAAAGCATAGTCTCGGGCTTGCACCTGGAGTCCCATCTTCAAGCAAATCTCCCGCAGCAGCTGTAGATGACGAACCTGCCGATACCAGTCGGCGTCTAGCTTGAATCTAAAACGCTTCAGTACCTGTTCTTCAATGGCCTTCTGTATCGAATCCGGTGTCGTCTTTTCGAAAGACAGGTCCGCATCCGTATACAGCGTGCGCAAAGTCGAGTCGATATCCGCGGTGGGAGCGTTGTTTACATCACGCCCGAGAAGGCAGTTGAGAAGGTGCGATATACAGCTGGCGGAAATTGGTGCCGGCAGAGGACGCAAATAGAGGGCAGCAACGTATTTGAAAGCCCGAGCAATCATTTCCTGAATGCACAACTCGTACAAGCAGCGCAGGCGACCGCCTGTAGAGCGCTTTGCTATCTCACCCAGATACCGGACGTTGATCCCTCTCTTGTGGAGAAGTCGGCTCAAGGACTGTCCATCCATCGGGAAACTTACATCGGAGTCAGACAGCTCGCTCAGGAGTTCGGGAATCACCTTCTCGCGCAAGTAAAGGCAGGCCTCCCGGACCTCGCGCTCGTCCGCCTCCAATTCAGCCCCCTCAGCCTTCGTCTGAGGTGTCTGGCCGCTGAAGGCATCCGGGTTCAAAGCGAACTTGAATTTTGAAAAATCGATTTGCTCCGAAGACGGATCTTTCACGTCCTCCTTTGGTGCATCGCTTCCTTTGTCCTCGCTGTTTGAGCGCTCCTCGGATTTCTCCCGTAGGGCCATTTCCTTATCAACCCACTGTTTCATTCGGAAGCGCGCAAATGAGTCCACAAGTTCCGGTCGAAGTACCGTCATTCGATGTGGGTAGGCTGTTGGACTCCCAGCTTCCCCGGCAATTTCGTCCTCGAGCCATCCGATATCGTACGGCGTGATGCGATAGAGGTCTAAAACGTATTTGCGGCCATCTGTGCCCATCAGACCTTTAGTCTCGACACTCGCTTCCAAATCAAAGCGCTTGCCGTCCTTATCCCATACAGGGTGCTTCTTGACTTTAAGAGCTCTTGAAAGGTGCGCAAATGTGGCGGCAAAGCGTTCATCAGCAGCAACGACATCCTTGCCATCCACGGCACCATAGTCGATCTGGTCTTCACCGGGCTCACGCTGCTTGAATATTCCGGGCACAATGCTCTGTCCAACAATGCGTTTGCCAAGATAGTCGACGATGACGGTAGCGGGGGCGTAGAGGCCGTCAATGTCGAGTTGGTTGATGAGTCTTACTCCAGCCACATCTTTGCCGGTGGCAGCTCGTGCAGCGTCATCACCACCCTCTGACGTAAAGGTACCGACTCCATCGGCACCAAAGGAGAAAAATATGTTGTTGTACACGAAAATTTGGGCGTCTATGCCCTCTGTGGGGTTCAACGGCGAAATCTCACCACGAGCAACCATGACCGCTCCCTTGACCGCCGCATCATTATAATCGGCGAAGAGCTTAGACACGAGGCGCTCTCGGAACACTCTGTCCTGTACTGTTTCTTTGGGAAGCTCCTTCGCAGATTGGAACTCTTCGTTCCAGTCTCGAAGACTGTCGGTATTTTCCACTCCCAAGAGAAGGTATGTCTCTTGAGGGCGCGTGGCGTCGGGGACGTGAGCACACAGTGCTGATGAGGGAGGCGGAACCGCCCAGGGAGATGATGGTAGGGCATTGGTTATTGGAAAGGTGGCCAAGGGGTCCCTCTGACCGTTGCAGACTTGGAGCTGCTGAAAGGATTCCTCGAAAGACGGTGAAATGAGAGTGAGCAACTCGAGAAGTGAGTGAGAAGACTGTCCTTTGGGCGTAGGTCGCGGCGATGGGTCAAATTTGGTGTTGGAGGATTTGTTGACAAAGAAGCCTGAAACATGAGAGGTGATCTGAACTTGCTCGCCTTCGTTGGTGGTAACGACAATGTAGAGGAGATGACCACGCTGCCGAAGATGGCAAGGTGGTGGGTTCCACGAGGACAAAGCTATAGATTTGACAGTTTTCGGTGCGGGATCGATCGGCATCGGAATGAGGCCGTTGATAGACGGCACCGATTGAAGATCCATATCGGCAACGTATGGTGACCCCTGAATTTCCGTACCGGCGTCTTGTGCATACTGGGTAACGGTCTCGAGAAGAGACAATCCCGGCAGCACTCCCAGAGAAAGTTCAACCCGAGCTCCAGCCGCACCAATGAGCTCGCGCATCCTAACAAGATGAATTCGCGCCTCCTTTTCCGTATACGGGTCTTGGACGAGGTGGAATTCTGGTTCGGGAACCATGTCGGGGATTTCAGAGATGGAAATGAAGTCGTTGATCCTTTGCCCACGATATTCGATGTGGAAACAAGTATATGGGAGCGCTGCAGGCAGGTCGATGATAGATTGCCGAACTTCGTGAACCTTCTCCTGAGACGATACCTGCGGAGATCGTAAGCAACTGAGGGGGTTACTGGTCTGGAAAGGACACAGCTATCTTACCATAATCTGCATCCTCTCGGCCTTTGGATTTGGCAAGATGATGGCAATATTCATCAAGGCTGGGCAGAGATATAGCAATCAGTAAATCAATATGAAACCGTTCAGCTTGGGCAACGTACTATCTGAGGGGGCTTCCCCATCCGCCTCTGGGGCGACAGCATTGCTGGCATCATGCTGGTCGTGCGTAGCTATTGTGAGAGATCGAATTGAAGCATCAGAGTCTTATTCGGCAGGTCAGCCCGGTCAATGCGGTTGAAACGCACCATTATCAGAAGTCGCGGAGTCAGTCTTTGGTTTGACTTCGGCATCCACAGCCATCACGCTGAATGTTGCCAAGAGGGCGCTGGAAAAAATTTCAAAGAATGGATTGAGAGCAGGAATCAATACAAGTACAATTAGTATACAAGGCTGGAGTACAGCGCATGAGACATTGGGTGTCGAGGAGATGCGAAGGAGACGGGGAAACAAGAAAGACGAGGAGAAAAAAAAAGTCTGTGACGAAATGCACTTGGCGTCAAACAAGCACTTGAAGGAAAAAATTGGACGAGTTAGTCGCGGCGGCAGCAGTGTCCCCGCCGAGCCGGGACTAGGTAGGTACCACAGTATTAGGTACCGACGGAGCTTCGGCCAGGTGCCAGCGTGCCAGCGTACCCATGTGCTTACATGACTGGCCGGCTGTATGGACAAGTAATTCGCTTTACTACTGCACCAGGATTTCTTATGGGTTTTTACTTGATCTGCACAATAGACCGCTATCTCTCCCGGAGAGTTGCATCCAATAGGTTTAGTAAGGTTGTTTCTTATGACCATAGCAGTAGGCAGTTGTCAGAAGAAATATAACCACTAGGGCAGCCGTGCGAACCAGTAGGGGGCAATATTGCATGTCTACCTACAGGTAATAATACTCCGTACGTGTCGGCCCCGTCGTAGTAGTACGTACCTTACTACTAGTATTTGTACATACCTGTACTCTACTCCGTAAGTAGGACCCCCCCCGAGTGGCCCACCCCCTCGAGTGGCCTACCTTGCCTATTAAGGCTTACTACCTATTTTATACTATAATCCTTAATAATAAAGATTAAATAAATTACTAATTTCTAAGTATTCTAGCTAAAAAACTTATTTTTTATAATTATCTAAAAAATAATAAAAAATTTAAACTATTTTATATAATTTAAAATTATTTTATAGTTTATTTAATTATAAAAATATTTAAATTTTAAAATAAATTTTAAAATTATTAAGGTTTTTTAGTATTTTTTTAGTAAACTTTAATAAATTTAAAACTTTTATATTTAATTTAATAATAAAATTATTTAAAATTTAATTTAAAAATTTTAAATAATAAAATTTTTAACTAATTTATTTAATTAAGAATTATTAATTTTATTAATTAAATATAAAATAATTAAATAATAAAATTTTACTTAAAAAACTTTTATTAGTAAAATTTTTAATACTTAATTAAATATTAATTAGATTAAGTATAGCTTAATAATTAATATATAATTTTATTTAAATTTTTTATTATTTTTTATAATTTAAAATTATTTTAAATTTTAATTAATTATTTAATTATTAAAATTTTAAATTTATTAGTATTTATTATTATAAAAAATTAAAAAATTAAAAAATTAATATTTAAATAAATAAAATAATTATAAAATAGTTTTAAATTATATAAAATAGTTTAAATTTTTTATTATTTTTTAGATAATTATAAAAAATAAGTTTTTTAGCTAGAATATTTAAAAATTAATAATTTATTTAATTTTTATATTAGTTTAGCTATATATATATACGTATAGTAGTAGTAATAAAGGTAGCTAATTTAGTAATCTATTTATATTTTTATACCCTTTATCTATCTATTTATATATATATAAGGGTATAGCTTTTATATATATATCGTATAGAAAAGGGCCTTATTATATATAACCTAAAAGGTCTACTAGGGTTAAAATAAGTAACTAGGGTTAAGGCCTACGATAAGGGTAAGGCTACGTACAAAGCTATTATATAGGATAAAACTATAAAGGCTCTAATACTAGTAAATTTTCTTTTATTATTTATATATAAGGGGATAATCTTTTTATAAATTATACGAGTAGTTTTTTATACGTCTTTATAATATTTATAACTAAAGGTCTATTAAAGGGTTTTTATACGTAGTTTAATACTCCTTATTAAAGGAAAATAGTATACTTACCTATTAAAGGTTTTTTTATACTTAAAGAAATCTATATATAGGATAATAAAAAAGCTATTAAAAACTCTTATATAAAAAAAAAATATAACTAAGGAGAAAAGAAAATCTTTATATAGGAGTTTATTAAAGTTTTTTTATATAGGGAAAAAAAATAAATATAAAGTCTTATATAAGGGCTTATTAAATATTCTTATATAAGGGAAAAGTAAAATAGTAGGAAAAAAATACTTTTAAATAGTAAAGGGGAATAAATATAAGGTAATTATATAAGGGTATTTTCTCTAGGCTAATACTATATAAGTAAGATAGTCTTTTTTAGCTTAGAGGTTAAAGCTTATTATATATATTCCTAAGATATTATAAGGCTATTTATATAGCTTTATTACTTATTAGGTATTATAGAGTAATTATATAATAGTTTTTTAGTATTTTCTTTTTTTATCTCTCTTAATCTTATACCTCTTATTATAGCTAATTTATATTATACTAGAGGAATTATCTCTTATTAATAAATTTATTAGATAATCTAGCTAATTAATTAATTAACTTTAATTAGTAGGTTAAATTAGTAGGTTAAATTACTCCCTCTAATATAGCTATAAAAAGGAGCCTTTATATAGTTCTTTTTTTCTTTTTTTTTTCCTTTTTATATTTTTTATACCCTTACTTATATATCTTTTCTAGAGCCTTAAGATCTTTAAACTTTTATATTACTTAGCTTTTTAACTATTATAATTTTTAAGTAAGTTTTTTATACTCTATATAACACACTTAAGCTTAATCTTATACTTCTAAAACCTTTTAAGATATAGTATACGATCTATTATATATTAACTTATATCTAGGAGTAATTTATTATATAATCTACTATAAGTTAACTTTTATAGTATTATTTTTTATATACTACTAACTATAAAAGTAGTACTTTAATTAATAAGTTATTAAGCTCTTTACTTATAATATTTATATTAAATTATTTAAGGGTAAATTATATAGTAATCTTATTAGGCGTATTATAAACTACCTTAGCTATTATTATATACTCTTAATAGCTAGTTATAATAAAAAAGCTCCCCTCTAATATAAATACTACTATAAGTATAATAACTATTACCTCTTTAACTACTACTAAGTATTTAAAAACTATTAAGATAGTACCTATATAACCTATATATAGTCTTTATATAGTATTTAATATAATTATATTATAATAAATTAGTAAGCTATATATAATATAAAAATAATTAAAGCTAAGGATAAATAAAGTATTTAAAATAGCTTTAAAAGTAAAGCTAGTTTAGATAATAAGATAAATAATAATAATAATTTTAATAAACCTTAGGCTAAGATTAATAGATTAGGTAGCTAGTTCTTTACTATAATAAAGCTAGTATTTTATACTTTTTATAAATAATTATTAACTTTTACTTTATAGCTATTATTTAGTTATATAATAATTATTTTAATTTAAATTATAAAAAAATTTATTAATATAAATTTCTTAAGTACTAAGTTTAGCCTTCTTTTTATATAAGTATCTACTAGATTATCTTTATTATTAATTTAATAAATTTTAAAGATTTTTTTCTTCTTATATAATTCCTTTAATACTATAATATTTATTATTAAGTACTTCTTATTAGTTATACTAAGCTTTATAAAGTACTTATATAGTAAGTAAGAGTTAGTATAAAAAATTAAAAAAAATAGTAAAAGTTAAAGATATTATATAACCTTATTAATTATTATACTTAAGACTATACTACTATTAATACTATTAATAATACTATATAACTTATTAGTAAGTATACTTTTTATAACTTTTTTATACTTAGTTAAATTCTAGTAGATAATATTACTATAAAGCTTAAAGCTTACCTCTATATAAGCTATCTTTTCTCTTAGTATAATAATAAAGCCTAATTATAATATTAAGTCTTTATTATTAGTAAAAAAGCTATTTATAAAGATAAAGAGCTTTATATAGAATAAGTCTATTAGAATAAACCTAAGTTTTCTAGTTATATTTTTCTACTATTACTTAAGTTATATATTAAAAGCTTTAATATCTTTATTAAATAGTATCTTAACTTAAATAGCTATTAAAAAGTTATATAATATTTTAAGTTAGTAGATAGAGATAATATATACTCTTTATACCTTTTATAAGATATATTATTAGTTAGTATTTTTTACTTTTATATTAATAAAGTAAAAAAAGTTTATTTAGCTTTTCTATTTAAAAGTAATAATCCTATCTTATAATATTATTTTATTATTATTAAACTTAATTAGTTAGTTATATAAGAGGATTATTTTTAACTTTACTTATAAGCTTACTTTTATAAGTACTATTTTTTCTTATATAGAGAATTCTTTTAATATAATAAAGAATATATTATTAATTTAAAAGCTAGTAATATTAAAAAAGTCTAGGCTTATTAGTGTTAGTAAAAAGTATAGATTATATATTAATAGTTTTATACTAAGCTCTTCTATATAGTATTTATAGTATATCTTAAATTAGTATATATCTAATTTTATAATACTATATAATAGCTTCTTAATATAGAGGATAGTGCTTTTTAGGTAATTATTTATAATCTCTTTTAGTAATTATATAAAGATATTTTACTATAGAAAGTCTTTTAACTATATATATACTTATATAATATCTTATAGCTTTTTATATATATTATATAACTTAATTAAAAAAAGTCTAATAGCTAGGATTAGCTACTAGCTTATCTTTTAAATTATTAGTAATTATATAAAGACTTCTTTCTTATTAATATCTCTAAATCCTTAGATAACTATTTTTAACTTTTTATATAGTTTTATAGTTTTACTTTTAATCTTTTATATAAAGTAAGTCTTAAAAATATATACCTAGCTATATATATTATTATTAAACTTAATAAAGGCGAATACTTTTTATATAATAAGCTTATTAATCTTTTTCTTATCTAACTTTTTAAAAGGTTCCCTTAAAGTTATAATTATACCTTTTTACTATAGTTAAAAAGTAAGGTTCTAGTTAGCTTTCTCTTTATTAGTAAAATACTATATAATAAGGTATTTTTATAGTTTACTTTATTTTCTTTTTAGTAGTTAAAGTAAAAGCTTTTAAGCTAGTATTTTATATAAGTCTTAAAATCTCCTTAAAGAATTATTATCTAGTACTTATATAGTAATCTTATCCTTAGTTAATTTATTATTATTAATATCTTTTATTAGTTTTTAAGTATTACTTATCTTTTTATTATATAGTTTAGCTTAAATTATTTAAAACTTAATAAGGTTTTTAGCTATATTAATAAAAATATTATAATCTTTAATAGTTAAAATTTTATATAGTCTTATTTATTTTTTTTTCTTTTATTATATAAGTATTTTACTCTTTAGTAGGAGAAAAAGAATATTAATTATATAAGGGCTATTTCTACTATTAAGTATATAACTAATATTCTTTTATACTCTAATCTCTTAGATTATTTTTATTACTTTTTAGATTATTTCTAATTATATAAGGATACCTAGTAATAGTAGTAATTTAGTATTAATTTTTAAGTAAGTATTAAAGACTAAGAGTATTAGTATAAGGCTATTAGAGCTAGTAGTATTATTTAATATTTTAATAGTAAGCTAGAGAATAGTTTTATTATTTATATAATAACTAATTTTATATTTAATAATATTATATATATAGTAAAGAGGTTTATAAGCTTTTTTAACCTTACTAATAGCCTAATATACTTTTACTAGTATTTCCTTATAAATTATACTTTAAATTTATATAGAGTTTTTAAACTTATTAAAAGTAAAATTTATACTAAGGTTATATATAATATAGTCTAAGGGTTTTTAGTATATAATAATCTAGTATTAGTATAAGGTATTCTATATATCTTATATAAAAAAAAACTTAAAAAATATAATAGCCTAGAATAATATTACTTTATTAATAATATATAATATATAGTATTTATTAAGGTATATAATATTTATAATAATCTTATAGTTAAAGTAAGTATTATTTTTTAAGGTAAACTTAAACTTTTATAGTACTAGGTTATATAACTAGTATTTATAATATAGCCTCTTAATACCTTTAAGTACTATAATTAAAATATTATTATAACTAGTATTTTATAGGAGATTATAAAGCTTTTCTATATAAGGGTAGCTAAATCTTTAATAGAGATAATAAAGCTAAGTTTTTATAAAATAGAAGGTTACTTTTTTTATATAAAAATTAAAAAAAGTATACTTTTATTTCTTAATAACTAGGATTATAATACTATTTTTATATATAATCTTATTATTTATATTATTAAAGTATATATAAAAGTAATTAATATTATATAATAAGAAAATAAAAAGTATTAGAATATTAATAATATAGTATATTACTATACTTAGTAAGTTTTATATTATTATAGTACTAATTATTACTTTTAAGATTATATTACTAAAGCTAACTTTATAGTTACTTAGCTTCTAGTTAATCTTTATATAAAGAAACTCTTATATATATATTTTAACTTAGTCTTTACTAATAGTTAAGATAATTATAACTTTTATATTTTAAAGTTTACTTTAGTACTTTATATAATATAGATCTATAAAGAAAACCTAGTATATAAAGATTACTTTTTCTTATAGGCTTCTATAAATATCTTTACTAGTAAAGTAATAAAAATATAAAACTATTATAAAATTATAGACTATAATCTAGCTATTACTTTTATTAATATTTTCTTTTTTATTTAATAATTTACTATTATTATTAGAGTTTTAAATCCCCTTATATAAGGTTAAGAAGGTAATAAAGTTATTTTTTTATAGTAATATAATATTATATTTTTTATATATAGTAAAATATTATCTTTTTACCTTTTTAAGATCTTATTAAAAGTAGTTTATTAACTAGTATTTTTCCTTCTTATATATAAAATACTTCTTCTTTATATAAGGATCTTATTAAAGCTATAAGTATAGTTATTTTTAATACTAATTATTTCTAGTTATAGCTAGTTTATTATTATATCTATTTAAGATTTTTTAGCTATTTATATAGTTATTAAATATTATATATTACTAGTCTATATAAAACTAAGAAACTTAGCCTATATTAATAGTAACTTAAAGTACTATATAAAAGTAAGTAAAGAAAGCCTTATATATTAGCTTTAGCTTATATAATACTAATCCTAGCTTTAAGACCTTATATATAGCTTATATAGTTATTATATAAAGTTATACTTCTCTATAATATTTAAGGCTAAGAGATTATTATATAAAAAAAAGTTTATTAATAAAGGCTTTTAATACTTTTTAATATATTTTTTTAAAATATTTTTTTTATATACTATAATATATTATTATTATTTAATCTATTAAATATTAACTCTAGCTTATATAATAGTTAAAATATATATTAAGTATTATATATATCTTATCCTATTATCTTTTAAAGCTAATAAAGTAAATATAGTATTTATATATATAATCTAATAGTATTTTAAAGAATATTATATAGTATTAGTCTTCTATAAAGCTAATATAGTAATAGTAGCTAATAAAGACCTATACTTTATTAGCTAAGATATTATATAGTTTCCTTATATAATTCTTAATAGACTTTTATCCCTTAAAAAAAGTAATAAGCTATTTTAGTTTAATTATACTATTAAATACTTTTCTTATTAGTAGTAGTTTATATAGTTTTATAATTACCTTACTTAGTATATATAAAAGTACTCTTTAGATTATTACTAGGTTTACTAGGTAAGGTATATATAAAGTTTTTACTAGAGGTATTATATATAAAAGTTAATTATATACTCTTATATTCTTTAGGGTATATAATAGGGTTTACTAAGAGATTTATATTAGTATTTTAAATTATATAATATATTAAAGAGATTTTTATTCTATTATTATATAGACTTAGCTTTTTAATAGTATTATATTTCTTATTATTATTATTATTATAAGGTTATATATCTTTTTAATAAGTAAGTTACTATTAATAATAATTTATTACTTTTTAGTATATTATATAAAATTATAAAAGAAGCTTTTATATACTTAAGTAAAGTATATAAAATCTTAGCTATAAAAAAAATCTTATATAAAGAAAATAAATAAGTTATTCTTTTTTAAGTTTATATAAAGTATTTTTATAAAGGCTTATATAAAATATATTATTAGCTAGGTTTTTAAAGCTTTAATAATATTTTTATCTTTATTATTTTAGTATTTTAGGTTAATATATAACTTTTAAGTTTTCTTATTTATATTATTTCTTATTATTATTTTTTTATATAAGATAAGGTTTTTATTTCCTTAAACTTATTATATTTTATATAATAGTCTTAGGCTTTTTTAATACTTCTCTATACTTATCTTATTTTAAAAATAAAACGCTTTTAAATCTTAGTTTTTTTAAGCTTAACTTCTTATTATACTAGCTATTTTCTTATTATATAAATTAGTTTATTATCTTAATTAGTTTTTATATACTAAAGTATTATATCTTATTATACTTTTATATATAGTAAATAATAATATATATAAAAGTTTTTTTTTAATTTTTTTTTACCTCTAAGTTTTTTATAGTCTATAATAAATTATTTATTTTTTTTTTATATAAAAAAGTCTTATATATAAGAAAAATAGATATTAAATTATAGCTTTTAAAAGCTATAATATATAAAGTATAGTATAAAAGTTAAGCTATTTAATTATACTTATTTTTTTATACTTTATTATTCTATAATTACTTTTATAATTAGTTAGTTATTTTTATAGCTAAATAATACCTTTATAACTATTAATTAGTATTAGTTTAGCTATATATATATATATATAGTAGTAGTAATAAAAGTAGCTAATTTAGTAGTTTATTTATATCTTTATACCCTCTATTTATTTATTTATATATATATAAGGGTATAGCTTTTATATATATATTATATAGAAAAGGGCCTTATTATATATAACCTAAAAGGTCTACTAGGGTTAAAATAAGTAACTAGGGTTAAGGCCTACGATAGGGGCAAGGCTACGTACGAGGCTATCGTATAGGATAGAGCTATAAAGGCTCTAATATTTTATTATTAAAGATTATAATATAAAATAGGTAGTAAGCCTTAATAGGCGGGGTAGGCCACTCGAGGGGGTGGGCCACTCGGGGGGGGTCCTACTTACCTACAAGCACAAAGGTCAGGTAGTCCTCACTGAATGACTACGCTGGACAGTCCTGCCATGTGCCGACGCTATACTGAAATAGGCAAAAAGTAAACAACTCTACGGTCGTCCTTCGAACCTCTCTCTGCCTTTTCTCAACGACGACGATTATTACCCATCTTTCGCAAACCTTGCAGTACAAAATCATATTGAACATTATGCTTCTCTGATTATGCCTAGCTCTTTGTTTTGAATATCGAATTTCCTAGTTGCTATTGTGTTCTTCCTACGGAGAGAAAGCATGCGTTCGCCAACATGCCATAAGACTGCATACCCTAAACCGTCTCTGTCTATGAATGAGATCAATTGCAGTCGCAACGCAGATTGTGATCCCCAGCCATGGACAGCTGCTCGGTGCCATAGATTGCTTCGACAATTGGAGTCGAGGCTGGCTGGGCTCAGAAGGCAGGCAGATGGTCGTCAGCCTGTCGCATCACCGCAGTCAAAACGCTCCTCTGGCACGAACGAACAAGCTCGACCGAACAAGCGGGTCAAAACAACTTATGGAGGTCGCAATAGATCGAAGCCGTATTCAGAATCCGATTCAGTGGCCATTCGCACGCCTGAGAAGTCCATCAAAGCGTTCGGGGCACTTCGGCGGACTTCCCGATCCCCATATTCCGGTCAAATGGATTTCTCGACGCCTCTTTGGCAACGAATCCGCCAGCAGGCCAAAACACCAGGCCGCCAATCCCAAACCTGCTGCTGTTTCTCGCACGAAAGTGTCGAGAAACCGGTCCCGCCGAGTTTGCTGAGCGAGCTGAAAGCTCTCCGCCAGTCCATACCGAGTGAGAAGCACCGCATCTACGAGGCTATTCTGCGCTGGTTCAATGCGCTGCTTCAAGCGACAGTACCTGATATCCATATGGCCCACCCCAAATCACTACTAGGAATGTGTTTACGGAAAGTCCCCGCCTGCATAGCCGACATTGAGGCCTTTGAAGATGAGGAGGCCGCTGAGAGGGGAGAACGGAATGCCTGGAAGTCATCCCAAGTCTCGTTCGATTTATACGGACAACTCGAGGCACTGGGGAGTCGGACTTCGGGATGGAGACCGCTCAAACTAGTCGTTCGTGCACACTCTGTGGATTTGCTGTCGAACGCTGGCTCGGAAGGGCTTCTGGATCCGTCCTTCATGGGCCTCCTCGTTCAGCTTTCACGCTTGCTCCGCTGCGAGGATACGGCTGAGCGATTGTCAACAAGTATAAATCAAGTTTTGCCGGAGCCACGCAGCGCTGGTAGTACTCTGCATGAAGCCGAACAGTTCATCCCACTTTCCAAAGCAGCTGCGCCGGTCACAGTCCGAGAAAATGCCACATTCCTTTTCAACTGTGTTCTCAAGCTTGCGCAACGACAGCTGATGCCATTAAGTTGGCTGGCAACAACAGCTCTGTGCAGTATCTGGGGGTCCGTTTTAGAGGTAATGACGCGTGACAGATCTGGCCACACCGCCATAAGATTTGCCTCCTTGGTGCTACCTCTTTTCGTCATTCACATGCACAACGCTGCTTCGTCACAAAGAGAAACAAGTAGGAAGACATTTGTCAGTATGGTCGCTGGCTTGGGTGCCGCAGCCATGGCACAGATCACCGACGGTCAAGGCTCGGACAGCGGCCGAAGGAGTCGAGCTTGGAGGCGCATAGTCTACGCACTCGATCTCTGCATCCACGAGCTTCAAAAAGAACGGATCGATGGCGAACAAGTCGGCAGCGGCCAACTGTTTCATCTCATTTTGGCGCGGTACCTGGTCGTGACAGATGCACCGTTCGTCACCGAATCGTACAAAAACCTGATCAGCGCAGAGTTCGAGGATCTAATCGGCGATACAGAGTATCTCTGTGTGACCTCTTTGGAATATTCGGAATCTATCCTTCTGCTTCGCTCTCTGGCGCAATTTCGCGGTAAAACCGGTGCTGAACCGGGACGAGCCTTTGTCAGCGAGATGTGTTCGAGGCTCGATGGCTCGGGATGGAGGGCCAGATTCGGCAACGGATTGCAGACTGACGTGGCGTTTTTGCACGCTCAGAAGACGAAAGACTTGGGGGACCTAGCCTTTGCTGAGTCTTTGTCCGGCGAGAATAGTGGGTGGGTAAAGGAGAGTTCCATATTCCGGGGATGGCGCTGGGAGGAGGGTATCAGCGAGTGGGTTTTACCAACTCCTCGCGTCAAGTCTCGCTTCTTTCCATCAACGATCAAGGCCATGACAGAAACCTCAGCTCATCGTTGTCAGATGATAAAGGGTGTGCAACTGGTCCGTGGGAAAGTCCTCGGGGACAGCACCAATGTAACCGTCAACAAACGACCATTGCCAGCCTCGTCACCCATGCACAAGGGGGTGAAGACAAGAATGAGCTTGCCCATTCCCATTGGCAAAGGAAGCGGTGCCAAGAGAACTTCTCCATGCTCGACTCATTCTAGCCTAACGTCCGTGAGGTCGACACGGTGTCCCATATTCCTTCGTCCTCTATCTGCCAGTGCATTCCGCCTGCAGGTATTGGAAGATGGCTTGGACGAGCTGGCATGAATGCAGGGTTTGCTGACGTATTCAGTATGAACATTATGTGATCACCAAACGAGAAACTCGTTAGTCAAAGCGGAAGATATTGTAATTATAGTTTGCATGTACGAAGGTTTGTTGTCGGGCATATGGCGTTTGATGGTCAAGGGTAGACTACCGCAGGGTAGACTGGCACGCTGGGGGATGGCGCGGGCATTATCCATCAGTTTGACGAGTGATTCAGAATCCAAATGGCGACTCTTGACCTCCTTTCATGGGGCGATACATCCAGTTGAGTCAATGTCACCAGACCATATCCGACAGCGTCGACACTCTCAATCTCGCCTGCTGCTATTGCTGCCAAAACGGTGGATCGGAAGTGTAATGCTCCGTACAGCTGATAGCGGCTGGCACCGTTTTATGCATTTATCGGGATGTCACGACGGCGCCCTGGTCCGGCCTCGTGATTGCGGTCGTGGTCATGTATTACTCTTCCTTGTATTGGCTGGCCCTCCGAGCCAAGCTAACGCAAGTCCGTGCTGACTCGTTAAGTAAAGTGCACTCAGCCAGTTACATTTCAGACGTCTGTAATCACACAGTGTTCCCTACCTTATCGCACACCACCTTGCCCCCAGTGACATAAGGTGTGCGTCACGTTGATGCCCGTCAAACTGTTGTCAGCCTCCAGCCTTGAGCACTTTGCCTCCTCATTTTATCTCATGTTTTTGACGCAACACCTGTCACAGAATTATTGGGCAGAAGGATCATTCATCTTCGAGCTTGGGAAATAGAAGACGACAATCCTCACCATGGCGTCTCGCGCGGCCGTTCCTTTCTTGGTAGCCATGATGCTACTCACTGGCGTCTGCAACACGCTCCTCACCAAGTACCAGGCACGTTTGCCCGCTTAAGCAGAGAGCATCGCTTACATGGCATCTTTGAAAACGGTCGCTTGCCTGTACTTTCTGTCCTGAAGGCTAATTATGACTAGGACAATCAATGTGTGCGTGACTGCGACTCTCGCAGGCCTGTTCGATTTGAACAGCCGGTCCTTCAGACCGCTCAAATGTTCGTTGGGGAGGCCGGTTGTTGGCTAGTCGTCGCTGTCATGGCCCTTTACCGGCGCATGTCTTCCAAGAAATCCCCCCAAGAGCATAATTATCAGACCATCAGCACTGAGGACGAAGCGAATGAGAATGCGGTCGGACCTAAGTCGGATGAGAGCAAGCAGGGTCTTCTTCGAGGTGTCCGAGTAGTCCTCCTGGCCTTGCCTGCCGTTTGCGACATCTGCGGCACCACACTAATGAATATTGGGCTCCTACTCGTTGCGGCTTCTATTTATCAGATGACGCGAGGCGCTCTGGTCCTCTTTGTCGGCCTCTTCAGCGTCGTCTTCCTACGGAGACGGCTCTACCTTTTCCAGTGGCTATCTCTCGTCGGCGTGGTCATGGGCGTGGCAGTGGTAGGCCTCGCCGGCGCCATCTGGCCGGATGAGAAGAAGTTTCGGGGGGAGAGCTTGGCAAGCAGTCAAGACATTGAAGCCGGGCTCTCGGATACGGTCAGAGCAGTCATCGGTGTTCTTTTGATCGCTGGAGCACAAGTATTTACGGCCACCCAGTTCGTCCTGGAGGAGTGGATGCTCGAGAACTCCCCAATCGAGCCCATCAAAGTTGTTGGCTGGGAGGGCATCTTTGGTTTCGTGGTTACATCGATCTTCATGGTTTTGATGCACGTTGCGGTCGGGCGAACGGATTCTGGTCGAAACGGCCCCTTCGACGTGGCCGAAGGATTGAGGCAGATGGCGCACACCAGAGTCTTGATCTCCAGCGTACTCATCATGATTAGCATCGGGTAAGCATGCTCCTGAGTTCTATACGTCATCGTCGTTTGCTGACCAAGATGTGCGTCCATCAACGGCTAGTGGTTTCAACTTTTTTGGTCTATCCGTCACTCGTTCGGTCAGCGCCACGTCGCGATCAACGATAGACACCTGCAGAACGTTGTTCATCTGGATAGTTTCTCTGGGCCTCGGCTGGGAGACTTTTAAATTCCTTCAGATCGTCGGTTTCGCCCTTCTTGTCTACTCGACCTTTGTGTTCAACGGCCTCGTTCAACCACCCATACGGAGCCTACGCGTTGACGGCGAGATAGAGCAGCTACTGCCAGAGGAGCCTATTGAGCACCAATAGATTCATAGCCGTCCATAACTTGGTCTGTGTGCTATCTCCATACCCGCGAGCAATACGAAATCGTGTACAATGTCCGGTGTTTGATGGGATGAATTCTTCGTATGACGTCTGCAATTTCGATAAAGATGCTTCGCCCAAACTGGTCCAGGCATTCGAGTTTTCCAACCAGACGATCATTTTCGCGGTATATCAAGCTCGCATGCGGGATCCATCATGACTCATATCCATGATATAAGTGCTTGGGTGCCATACCAAAAATGTGAGCTCTTAGATTTCCCGCCAGGCAGCAACGCAAATTGTTCAAAATCACGACCGAAGTCGTCAAGAAAACATGACGCTTGCAAATTTATTTGTCGTGCCATTAAGCCGATAGATTTGAAAAGTTGTTACTTATTCAAGCGAATGAAACGACGCTCGCAATCTGCTTCTACCACCTTAAGCTAGGCCAGCTTTGAAGCTCCCCCTCGACCCTCAAGTGACAGTACAAAGCAGCTCTGCTTCGAGAATGAACTTCCCTTCCTTGTATTTTTCGGAAGTTTCGAAAGCCTTGTCGTACTTCCAGCCCACCGTCTCCTTGCACTGGCGACACATGATATCTCGAACCACGTGACGGCCAGTTGTCATGTTACGCTCGTTCGGTTCACCAGATTCGATGTTGACCACATTGTGGAACAGGTAGGCCTTCCCATGTTGACCGCGAAAATTCTAACATCAATTTTGAAATCAGCAAGCATTTCCTCTTTGCCGCCTTCCAAGAATAGAAGACAAGAAAAGTGTTGGCTTTGGAGACGGGGCGGGTTTGTTCCAGTTCGGACGGGCAGGGTTGAGTAAACAAGGCGACATAGCAGTATCGCTCGTGTAATGAGGTGGAGAAGATAAATGCCATGGCAGAGAACCAGAAACGCGATGTGTCAAAGTACGCAGGGTAGACCTACACGGCTGATGATGTGTTCGTGGTTTGCGAGATGGGCTTTGCATGCCTTGCAGCCGTAGATTTTGTTACCTTCCAGGTACGTGTTGTAAGCCAACCCCATGGTGGTAGGGGTGAAACGCTTTGCTCGCGCCTCCCTCTGCCTCTCTCTTTAGCTCCCTCGACCTCTCGAATCTTCTCGGCGAGTAGTCTCTCTTTATGGACAGATGAGGACCGAGGGGCTGCGAGCAGAAGTCAGATGACCCGTTGCGCCAAGGCAGTCGCAGATGAAACGTAGGCGAGCGTCCAGTTGAGGCAGAGTGGCTCAGGATCTTTGGCTAGGATGCGTTTGCGTTGAAGGGAAGAGATTATGCAGGGTACAAGAAGAACGGAACGAAATATGACGATGTTTGAGATGACAGGAAAATCGTTTGCAGCTTCGTGCGACGGTGACGCAGATTGGAGATCGTGGCGTTTGCGACCGAAGTACGAATGTAGGTCATCGGGGTTCGGCGTACGTCACCTCAGCCAATCATCCACGTGCACTGGTGGGTGGGTACTCGCCGACTCGGGCAGGCACGATAGTATTACCATGCAAGTATGTCCCTTTCATTACCGAGGTAATACTGATAGTAATACGGAGTATATCGAAACTATAGCCACAGTGCCACGACCTGCAGAGCGATCGACTTGGCAAATGGCAAGGTTTGTATCCTATTTTAGGTCATGGACTTTGATTATTAAAAAATTGTGATGATTAATGGAAAGAAAAATTATTCTGATCGAACACCATTGTTAATTTGATTGCTCGACGAACAAAGTCGGAATGAAGTCTTTCACCACCTATAGACTTCTAAGGGTATCCAAGAGCTAGCAGACAGGATAGGTATCCTGTCGTCAAAGTTGATGTGTACAGTATTATGTGCCTTGAGCGTGCAATCTATATACGTTTCCGCGCGTTGAGTATACCTTCTGCTTCGGAACACTGCCAAGAAAAAAAACATGTACAGGTGAGAATCAGCGGACAACCGACCAGGGCGCCTCTTCCTTGCTGGCTGTCAAATACTGCTGCGGTGAAATAACAAGTGTACATTTCGCAAAACCGGGAACGATGGAGAACCCAGACAGAAAGTTAGAACCGCGTGAAGGAATAGAAGAGTGTTGGAAACGGAGATGTGCTGGTCCAGCTCATCTCTTGCCGGTTCGTTTTGCGTTGTCTTTTCGTAGATCTTTGTCTTTGATGTTGTTAAAATGCCAGACGCCACGCTCTTTGTCCTGTTGAAGACGCTGGAGATCTTGCGGGCTGATGGGTACTCCTTCGATACCCTTGACGGTCTTGCCTTCCAGAAACATGATGAGACCACCTAGGCCGGCAACAGTGAAGCCCAAGGCAATGAAGAGACCCGTCGTCCAGCTCGGACGGTTGTAACGGGTCATTCCCCACATGAATCCCGAGAGGCAGCATTGGAACAAGGTATTCCAAACCATGAGCCATATCACCAGGTCGAGCTTCCACAATGACGTTGGGCGAGCACGAGTGCCTGTCAAGGGCGGGTCAGGCGTCTTCGTGATAGGAAAGGGTAGAGAAGCGTCCGACACGTCTTGCGGCGGCTCAGTCTCGATGTTGTGTGGGCCTAGCAATGGGGCCAGAGTCTCGGACCCTCGCAGTCGAAACCAGCCGCGGTGGATACCGGCGAGTCTGCGCAGAGCGAGAGTCTTGTGCTGGATCCTGAACTGAAGAAGGAAGTACAGATCCCTGAATCTCCAGGGAGCCAGTCCAAAGCCCGTGACGCAGAAAAGAGCATTCAAAATCTGAGAATCAATCTCGACCCACACGCGCCTCGGAGAATCGATATCGTCGCAAGTCGGGTGACACATGGCGGGCGCTAAAGACAATCTTGTCAGTAAGACGTTCGCCAGCACGATCAATGAGTAACGTCAACACGTACAAGCATTGCAGAGGAGAAGAAAGAGCATGCCGCCCCAGGCAACAACATTCAGCCCATATATGGTGACTATAAATCCCAACGGCGTCAGGAAGTATTTCCAGAAGGCGAGCAGACCGAGCCGCGTTGACTCGGCAAACGAGTGCTTCGGTGGGAAGTGATAGCCATTCGGAAATGCAGCTGTTGTTGAAGGTCCATCTACCGCTTTTGGTGGTGACGAACTTCCACCGAGACTGCTTCCAGGACCGTGAGGCTCGAACGTGGACTGAGTCTCGCTCGACGGCACTGCGATTGCATCAGATGCAGGCGGAAGGTTGGTCGGAGAGGGTTCGGTCGGTAGGGCTGAGACGGGGCGAGGGGCGGTATGGCTGTTTACGATGGATGACGCGATATTCCCTGCTGCTGCGAAAAACCCTTCGGGAAGATCGGACTGCTCGAAAGTCTCGGAGGCTTTGCGCAACCGACCGCTGAAGGATGACGATGTGGTAGACCGGTGCAATTTCACGCTTTTAGGACCTTCGGCGGTATTCGGCTTGCTCAGTTCTACATGATCTTCCTCCTCATTTCTAGGAAAGGGCTCGGCGCCGGCATTGCTATTGCTGCTTGGCGACATCGCCAAGAAACCGCGCAGCGTGGTTGTGGTCAAGCCACCGAGATTGCGATCCTGGAGCCTTAGGACGACGGAAGCCCAAGAAGTCCAGAGCCGAAGTCGTGAGCCCCAGGCCGCCGAGTCGTAGATATTCTGTACAGGAGAGAGAGTTTGTTCGCCGTGCCGGGTGACAGACGGCAGGAAGCACTGTTGATGGCCCAGGGAGAAAAGTTCGCCGGTTATATTGGATTGTTGTAGGTAGGTAGTAGATTAGAAAACGCATGTTCCGAGACGGGTGTGTCGGGGTCGTAATCGTGCAGCAGGCACCGCAGGGTAGGCTTTTTTTTTTGGGTATAACTCCACTCTCGGGCCTAGCGTATCCTCTGTATACCTACGCGGCCGGGGGTGTTTTAAGTTAGAGTGTGAGCCAGCTAAGGACCGCAGGTTAGCTGACTTAGCGGGAACAGCCTATTGGATAAAGTATTTTTCCTCTACTAGCTAGTCTAAGGCTGTTACTTATATACCTTGGTAAGCTAAGAATATCCTTACCTTTTAGCTGTTTATTCCCTATCGCTTTCCTTATCTATTAAGGGCTTTCCTCTCTGTTGTAGCGAATTGTCTATTAGGGCACGTTTTCTGTTAGAATATACCTCTGTTAGTGCGTAACCTCTATTAACGGCGTGCTAGCTGTAGAAGGCTTTGACTGCTGTGGAAGGCCTTGACCGCTAACTGCCGCGCTTTTGGCTGCTGTATTTGCCTTTGGCTGCCGTGCCTTTGGCTGCTGTGCCTTTGGCTGCTGTGCTTTTGGCTGCCGTGCCTTTGGTTGCCGTGCCTTTGGCTGCTGTGTTTTTGGCTGTTATGCCTTTGGCTACTGTATTTGCCTTTGGCTGCCGTGCCTTTGGCTGCTGTGCCTTTGGCTGCCTTTGGCTAGCCGGCTGGTTGCTGGCCCTTATCCCTTTGGTAGTCTTAAAGGAGCTTTTAGGGTCACTCACAAGGATATAAGCGAATAAGCTAAGCCTATATTAGCGGTACTTGATATTCTATACAAATTGTGTGATTATAGAAGTTGCGAATTTATGTAAGCTACAAGATATTACTTTCTATTCCTTGTTGATAGACACGATAAATCCATGTGATTATGTACTTGACTGTATTTTACGAATGTGGGGCCCGTGACCTGAAAGCTCCTTTAAGACTACCAAAGGGATAGGCGCCAATAATTGGCCCTCTTTACGTGTAATATATAATATATACTATATACCGTAGTAGTCTTTCTACTTGCTTGCCGTATTTATAAGGTCCTATATTCAATTCTTAGCTATATAGTGTTTTTTCGTAGTATTAAAGAGGTAGGTATATCTTCTATAGAAAATATACCTGTGTTTTATTATTACCGCTGCCGCTGCTACTACTGCTACTGGCGCTAGTGATAGAGCCCCTAATAGAGTTTTATTAGAGTGTCTGTTAGATATTACTACTAGTTAGATAACTAGCTAGTTTGATAACCCTGCTACTTTAGGTGACTAGCTTGATACCTGTTTTACGGCCTTAGGTAACGCTGCGGCTAGGTGACTAGGATATATAGGCTGTCGACGCCCTATCCAAACGAACAGCTGTCGAACGCTAATAGACTGTCTGACGCCCTGACTCAAAACCCCCCCAGCGCGCGTAGGTACCTGCACCTAACCAACGTAAGGTATATACTTGTACCCACGCACTACTATGGATACGAGTATCGACCTTGCTGCCTGCAACATATACAAGTAGAAGGAGTATTGTAGACACAAGCAGGTGGCTGTTCATGGTCAATGTTTCGGTGTCGCCAAGAATAGGTACTAACAGAATGGATGTACTCCGTACTACAGTCTACAGTCTACAGTATTACTACTTGTAGTAGTACCGGTAGTACGAGCTACAAATTTATTGCCTACTAAGCGTTGTCAGAACCTGGGCGTCCCAATAACCTAATTGTGCCGTCCGTGCCAATCAAGCTCCATAGTTTCTCGGTCCATCACCAACAACCTCACGCAGGATCGATACAGACATCTACTAATACTAGTATGATGCTTCGCATAGTTAAACATACATACAGGTACGAATTCGATCAAATGGACACAAGGCCCTGACATTCCTACCGACTACCGACATGACCGGACCTTCACGACGAGGCAAATGGGAAGATCCTGACCTGGCATCCTTCTTCAAGTCTTATCTTTCTCAAGCGCCTTCCTTTTCTCGGGCCCGACTTAGCTCCTGCGTACATACAGTGGCATTTTCTCGTTCCGACTTTTAACTGCCATGGACTGCGAAGACCGTCGCTTCGTCGAGAACGTAACGCGTACGGTTCTGCAAAGCCTTGAGGATCAGCACGACTGGTCGTCACTCCAGATTTGTGATGGGTCAGATCATCCTCGCCCGCTGATTAGAGGCCTTCCCCCGAAGCGACTCTACCTGCACCCGGACGATCAGATCGCAGCCCTCGCGCAGGGCCACACCGTACATCTCGAATCGCTACGAGAGCCAGTGCATGAATGGGTCATGCCAGCTCACCTTGCAGAAAAATGGTGCCTTGCAAAATTTGCCTCCGTTTTTGATTCTCTGCCGGAACCGAGCAGCGGAACGGGCGGCAAACGGATCGTCCTGGCCATTCTTCACAACGACTCTACCGTCGTGTACTATATAATGCATGAAGGAATGGTCAAGCCGCGACAAAATTAAGCGGTCGATTTTGCTCGATACATCCCGGACACTCGCTCTCATCGCATGGTCTCGCATTTGCTCAGCATTCTTCGGCTTGGGACCTGACTGCTGATATGCTTACCGTATCTATGACCACCGCAGTATTGGAAGGGACGCCGCTGGCACATGAAGGACTGCCCGCAACACAGAAACAACAAGACATGGACAGGTGTCTATCATGCCTTTATCCAAGGCCGGGCGCTTTGATAAGAGCGTTTCCCTCTTCCCTACGGCCGCGCTGCTTGAATATCACAGCCATTTCTTAGGTCAACAGCACTAGCTTGGTCGCCGCCTGATCTCGACATCTTTGCATCGCTATTTCCTGTCGTTGGGGTCACTTAGAATGGAGCAGAGTCCGAGGATCACCAGAGAACACTTGGACTCACCTCCGCGGTCACCATGATTCTTGTATGGTAGACCCATCGTGCTGCCTCCAAAGGGATCATCGTTGCGCCAGGTGCAGGAGATACCACTCTCGTTCAGGATCATGGATCCTTTCCCAAATATAATGCAATTCAGCGCGAAGGGCGGGGCGTTCGAGAGTAAGCATTGAGATATGAGCCAGACGATAGATACGTCTGGCAGCTCTGTATGTATATGTGAGCAAATTTGAAAGAGCCACGGGTACGCACCTACCTACCGACAACATTCGAGAAGCAATTAATCCGTCCGCTGACGATGCTTGTTTCTCCTGGTATACCTATCTGTAT
>JADHZA010000021.1:0-119331 GCA_018831705.1 Torrubiellomyces zombiae | reverse complement strand
GTCACTTCTTCGCCCTTGCAACTTTCAACGTAGCCAATGGCCGGAACAGTTCAAGTCCCTTTTCGTGTGTGGCAACGATGCGTGGCATCTCGTATTCAGCTGGCTTCATGCTTGCAGACGAAGCGAGGAATTTGGAAAAGAGTGAAGGTGCCAATGGCTTAGGTGTACATACGCCTCTACCAGTTGACCTCTGAGGACTACCCGGTAGGTGCTAGCGGCCTCGCCGTTCTATATACATGTAGCTGTGAAGTTCTCTCACAGCTATATCCCCTCGTCATTAACCGAATCTCACGGCGAGTATGTCAGAAGATGATCACAGACGAGGTGAATGATATAAAAGTCCATGGGCGAATTACCATTTCCAAGTACACATTCATCTCCAAGGGCTGTCTGCTGAGTAGTGGGTTTCTCTGATATATGTTTTTCATCCAGCAAGTACAGACTATCAGTTTGACAAGGATTCGGGTTGCGGCTGGTTCTAAATCGAGCTGAAAGTAACAGTAGAAGAGTGGTTAGTAATACCAATACCGTTCAAGGGGCACATGCATCAATGGTTGATGTTATCGAGCGGAATATCTGCGATGACTCGACACATGCAATCATTTACCGAGGTAGCAATACATGGTGTGCACTGCATGTAACTTTCTATTTCTATTCGTGCTCGATTGCATCAATTACATGTATCAACACAGCTCCTTATCAGGGCGACCAAGGACATTCTCAGTCCACCCGTTATATCGTACCGGGTCATGAGTCGGTAAATCGTTATCGTCTTCGACGCAGTCGGCATACCATCCGAAATTGTGGGATGCCACAACCTCCGGAGTAGCAAGGAGGTAATAACCATTCAGGTACTGGTTCACTGCAAGACGCAAAGTCATTTTGGGGTCGACGTTGCAATTCAGGCTCTGCGTGAAGGCTTCGTAGTCTTGTTCGCTCTTGTAGAAGAATTTCTTCCCGTCGTGTAACCTTGGGATCCAAGCCTTGAAAATGGCATTCACTTGCGATGCTTGCGCCATAAAGAAGCAAACCCTAGCAGAATTTAGTATAAGACGGAGAACAAGGGATTGGAAGTGGTGGCTGACTCCTCATATCCCGGGCCCTTCTTGAGCGCATCGTAACTGTGGGACATATAAACACCTGGCCCAAGCATCTTCTTCCCCGTATTCAGAACTTTATCAAATACAGGTCGATGGTGGAGTCGAATGGCTGCGGCCTCGGCCTAATGAGTGTAGGTCAGAATCAAAATTCGAATCTTGTTCTTCGGACGCCTTGTTACTGACATGGCTCACGCGTCGATAGCCAACCATGGTCAAGCCGCGTCCCTCCAGCTCGGACAAGGAGGGCACTATCAAGCACAGGCCTTGGAGGGCGAGACTCAAGACAATAAGAAATGGACGATGCATGGTAATAAAATGGGCCGGATTGGAAGAATCGGTAAAGACAATAAGCTACGAGGTCAGAGCGCTATCTGTCGTGTTAGGCTTCTCAGATGGATGACGAGTGACATGGTCGGCTTCATATAATGTATTTCACACTCCGCCAAAGCTCTACATCGCCACATAGAAGGAAGAAACGTCTCACTTTGATGAGAAGGACTCAACTTCGACAAGAGGCATACTCCTTCGCAGAATCCCTCGACTGATCACCAACGTGAAATTTGCAGGTGAAAAAAAAGAAAAGACTGGCCAAGCCTCTGAAAATTGAGTAATCGAGCTACATACTTTGTGACCAGAACGAGGAGGATCAAAAACGGGGGCATCAAATGCTGGACGACTGGCCATCATGGATATTCGCTACCGTAGGCGAATATGAGAATGTCTGAAAAGGTTGTTAGTTCTTTGTGTTGACCCACTGTTGGTGGCTCACAAGGCAGGGCCAACACATAAAGGACGTGCCCTTTCAATCATGGCGGGTTTCATAAGGTCCAGGAGAGGCGCCGTCGACTCTGAAAAATGATCCTCGAGCAGGAGGTTGTAACCGTGGACGACCTACAGGTCTCTTTGGGTTTACTCCCATCTTATTCAGTAGACACTTACTTTCAGGGCTTTTTTAAGGAAGTCAGCCATAGTCTACTAATACTAGACGCAGTCACAGAACCTCCCATTGAAGAAGCAAAGCTAGAAGCTGCGTTCCACCCCACTTTAGTGTGTTCCATTTCAACCTCCTAGCTTTACTTGAACATGACCCTTATTATAATCATCCTGATATATGATCCGCAACCTAGAACTAATCCATGTGGCCGGAGGCGGGGTATCGCCTCTCCTTGTTGGATGATCCTGTTGTTGAGTCGGCCAAGGCAGCCGGCAGCCTGACTTTATTTGCCCCACACAACTGGATAGAAAAACTAGTAGTCCTTTGCCTACTACTGTCAAAGGCACGGCACACGCATAGGTGAAGTGAAGGTCTACGGACTCGAAAAGACCAAGGGTGGGGCAAAATGATCCATGGTTGGGGGATGCTTTCCCCGTAACTAAATCGAAACCGCCCCCCCCCCCTATTAATAAACAGACAATCTGTACTCCGTACTCCGTATTACCTTACGGAGTAGATTGAGCAATTACAGATACCTGGTAGCTAACCAGACATTGTAGCACCCATATGTACTCATTATCTCTCTGCAGGTGCCTTTTGCTAAATCCCGCCCCCAACCCCCCGCCTCCCTCCCCTCCCTTAGTTTTTTCTGGCTCCAAAAAGCAGCTGCCGTCTGGGCTATTTTTGGACAAAAAAAGAGTGAAATTGTCCCCGCATTCTGTATAACAGTCGCAGTGTTACATGCTTGCCCACCGACCTGGCGTGCCAAGCTACTTGCTGGCTGGCCGCTGACTTGACTGTAAATCAAGAATAAGAGCACGATTAATTTAATCATTGATTTAATCATTGGAGCCGGCTACTCACCGGTAAGAAATCACTTGGCCGCATAAGCGAAGAACCGCCCTGTATGCTTGCGTGTTCAGGGCCGTGAGAGCTCAAAGTTGAGAACAAGAGTTGGATGGAAGACAGGGGTGCACTGAAGGGCATGATTGATGCACCCAGACTTGTAGGCCGCCCGTTCCCTCGGCTGAACGCCCAGGCTGACAGCTGGGTCCGCGCCTTTCCCAACTGGCGCGGCTGCCTCGCGCTCGAACCATCCTGATCCCCCTGATCAAGTGTCATATAGTTGTATTACAAGTTTCTTCGAGGTTTCTCCACTTGGAAGACAGTATTTCCAACCCAAGAGTCTATTCTATCGTGGGAGTAGATGAGCCTCTGCTCCATTCGATCCATGGTACCTCGCTTTTGGTCCTGAAACATTGCAGACAACGAGCAGTGTGTATTATGAAAGGGCACAAAGTCAATGGAGCAAACTCTTCGTTGCTACGTGACTTCGTGCCCGCATCGTGCAGTCAGCAGCTACTCCTGACAATGGTGTTCTAACCTTGTTTCCAGTCGCCGGAATCGTGATCCGAGAGCTTGAAGTCAACAGTCCTATGTGGTGTGATTCCTCATCAAGTATCGGCAAAATTCATCTTTGGCTTCAGGATTATTCGAGGGAGATTGAGAGTCCTGCTATTTGCACAACTCACGTGTGGCTATTTGCACAGCTCACGTGACTGATTATTATGTCAGCGCCGTACATAGAGGTAGCGCGCACACGCAAGCCACACCTACAGCGGCAGCGCGCAAGTAAGCTGCACCTACAGAGGTATGCAAGCCGTACCTATAGAGGCATGCAAGCCGCACCTACAGAGGCAGCCTAGTAATATTGCGCGTCCCCTTACGCGTGATGCTAGGCTGCCTCTGTAGGTGTGGCTTGCGTGTGCGTTGCCTTTGTGGGTGCGGCTTGTGTGCGTGCTCCCTTTATGGGTACGCTTGCGTGCGCGCTGCCTCTGTAGGTGCGGCTTGCGCACTTGGCTGCGCTGCTGATATAATGGCCGGTCATGTGAGCTGTGCAAATAGCCACACGTGAGTTGTGCAAATAGCAGGACTCGAGATTGAATCATCGCATATGCGCGAATATTTGACCAGAGTGTGAACTGTGGAAGAAATTTGGTTCCAGATTCAATCGACGGCTGCCGGGATGCCCACTCACCCAGACAAGGCGAGGAACATCTTCAAAGCTCCTGGCTGATCTTTTTAAGAGTCACAATGGTAACATCTCTGTGCTGGCTAAAATCTGTTGTAATTATCGACCTCTGTTGGCAATGCATGTCCGCTGGTAGCCATCACTTGGTGTTCATTGCGTGGAGATGGCGCCAAAAAGCAAGAAAGAAACCACAGGTTCTACGTCTAGACTGACGTGGTTGCATTCAATAAATTGAAATTTCGCACGCAGTCAGAAACTACCAGCCAATCAGCTAGAGATACATCAACCAACGGAGTCCGGAGCGGTCGACGCAGGCCGTTTCTACTCAAAAGGGAACCTCAGCGCATGGCCGAAAGCCGTAAATAAGTTACTACATAGCCTCCACAGAGGTCAAACTTTCAGTAGATGACGAGGTTCATTGCTCAAAAGCTGCAAGGTATTGATTCATCGTTAAGTTACGGCTTGTAGCGGCCAAACAGGCCTTCCGGCACGTTTACGTACGGCGTCGTTAGCTGTCACGCTGCTCATGATGGACCCCTGCCTACCCTACATGCACGTATGGTAGTCTCCAAGCAGGGGTCGCGCGGCATCCCCAACCTCGCGTCCCAGCCACCAGAACCACCGTTGTGCCGACAGACAGCCCACACAGCCACATCGTCTGTTTTCTTGCGATGTCTTCATTCGACTTGTAGATCGTTTCAAGAGCTTTCCATCATCTGCTTGGTCTGCGAACCAGTTGACGTGTACAAGATGCCGCGCGAAGAAGACGTCGACCACATCCTCGACGAGCCGCCGTCCTCCACCAATCCTGGCGCCGATGTCGAAATGACGGAAGAGACGACGACGGGAGAACATGCTGAACAGGGCGAGAACGCGGTTGGCGATGCGACGAATGATGGCGAAACGACAATTGCGCCCGAAGAGCCCCCCGCGAGAACGAGCTTCATGAGCTACTTGTCCAGTCCCATCGTCACCCTCGTCGTGGGCCGCGGCGAGACGCAAAACCTGCTGTGGGCACATCAGGGTCTCCTGTCGAAAAGTCCCTTCTTTGCGGAAGCTTGCCAGACCTTTGTCGACGACGGTAGCGTAAGTAACTCGGGAAATACCAAGATCCAGCGCCTCAATGGTTTCGACTGGGATTGTCCGTCTCGGAAAAGCAGGTCGGAAAGCTGATCTATGCGCCCACTACGCAGCCACGTCGAATCGAGCTTGTCGAAGAAAATCTCGACACCGTCGGCTGTTTTCTCGAATACCTATATACGGGCGAGTACTTTCCGAAAAAGATACCAGGGCAGCGCACCCTCGAGCCGGACGACAGCGCCCCGAGCGTTGACGATACTGGCGACCAGCTGCTCAAGCATGCGCGCCTTTACACGCTGGCCGAGAAGTTCGGCGTAGCTGCGCTGAGGAAGTTGGCCATTTCCAAGATCCACTGCGTGAACTCGACGGCCAAGGGCGAGGTCGCCTACGCTCGATACGTGTACGGCCACACCACCAACGACGACACCACCGTTCGCGCGCCCATTGCAAGCTTCTGGGCTACCCGTTCGCACGCTCTCCGCGCCGAGGCCGAAGACGAATTCAAGGCGCTGTGCTTGGAGTTTCCGCAGTTCGGATACGATGTTCTCAGTAAGCTTCACTTGTGCCCCCTCTATCCTGGTTGGAAAAAGAGGAAGGAGATCCTTGCTAACGGCTACGTACAGCTCGGGTTCTGGATGACAAGCTCCGACGGGAACGAAACGAAAAGATGCATCCCGGCACAGGGAGCACGCGCAAACGCGCGCGTCAAAGCAGCGGCGGCAGCAGCGGGGCCTAGCGAGCTCTTTGCGCGACTTGTCTCTACACGCACATGTGGACAAGGCATGAAGGTTTTTGTTAGGTGAAACGCAAGTCATGATGCGGAATCGGAACAACCTATCATATGAGCTTGGTCACACATTCATCGGCGAAATCTTCCCACGGGTATCTTTTTCCATTTGCAGCAAGGTCATATATGCAGTTGTGATGTGAAAACGACTGATGCAGCGCACCACTATCGAGGCCCTGAACAAGGACTTGTCGGCTTGTACATTTGGGCGGCATGTCGTGGCGGAGATGAGCAAGTGTAGAGGTCAGAATGCGATATTGCAGGGATGACGAGTATTCCGCCGGGCATTGTTCGTTTCATATCCGCGGACTGCGGAGTCGCTGATGTGTATGTATGTATGATATGTGAGACATGGCATGGGAAGAAGGAACAATACCACCTCGACGCTCCCCGTTGACGAACGCGTTCTCGAGTAGATGGAGCGGAAAGTTGACGTCCTGGATGATGAAGCAAGCAAGCGGAAATGACCGGGAAGGCTCGACGGTTACAACGGATATGCTCGTGTACCAATTAATTGCGCCCTGGTAAAAGAGACTATCGCCGTGCTCTGATGTTGTCGGAGTCAATTACAAGTAGAATGTTTGCAATTGGGTTCTTGTTAGAGAGCATGGAGGGCGTGGGATGCCATTACACCGAGCAAGAAAGGTAATTACAGGTAGGGCAGTAAGTTAGAAGGCATGAAGGGCCTGGTACATACAAGTACAGGTAGGGTAATGTACACCGTAATCTAGGTGATGTTAGCGGACTCGGTTGAACGATGGACGAGGCAAACAAATAACCAGCTCGAGGAACTCTGCCGAGATCACGTGGTCGCGCATGTAGCCAACAGCGTGTACCTACAAATTAGCCGGAGTCCGGCGCAAGGGCCAATCGGCAGTTCAGCAGCCAGTTTGGCTCAGCTGCAAGCCATAGATGCGAGCAGAGTTTGGCGTTATTACTCGCGTACATACATTATGATACATACAAGCAGACAGCAAGCTGAAATGGCCACCCTGACGGTCCACGTGTCTCTGGGGGGTGCTCGGGCGGGTCATGGCGGCTAAGAGGCCCAGCGACGGGGCTCGCGTCGCGCAAAGAGTTGAGGCAGCCAACAGGGGGCAAGGAGTGGGCGACGGCAACTGGGGCCAGGTGCCCCCGGCTGCCGCTTCCCCAGTGGACGAAAACGGCCCTACGAATATTACAGGCCTATGTAATACAGGGAGTACAGTGGATGTTCGTTGACTCGTTTATTAGGTCGTGGAGGATGTATTCACCCAATCCTGAGATATCTAGCATAGAAAACCTCCTTGAAGCACTGCACTCGCCGAGAAACATCATTCGCAAGGCATCACGCGACATCACGCGACATTCGCTCAGAAAAAAGACGAGGTGCCTTGCATGACAATGGGCTGAAGCTCGCACGGCGACCGACGCCTTGGAGGCATGGAGTGACCAGCAGTGGCTAAAACTGGGGTGGTTCTGGATGCCGCCCAGGGCTGGCGCATGCCGAAGATCCGTGCCGTGCTAGCCGACCTCGACGCGCTCCGAGACAGCAGGCAATGGGGCCTTTTTCCACTCCTCCAACAATCCCGCACAGTTCCCAGTCATGTTTGCCAGCCCGGGCCCAGCTCTCTCTCACACTCTTCCGGCCCTCTCGAGGCTTGGATGGGCGTACTTTTCTCCAGTCGAAGCTTGTTCGTCTTTTCTTCTCCCGCCCATTCTTCACACGGTGGACATTCTGACCGTCTCGTCCCCCCATCATCACACCGCGTTGCGCCGTTGGCATTCTTTCTCGCTGGGGGACCCGGTTCATTGATTCACCTCGCCCACCCTCGGACCCCCCGCTGGCGTACCCTTCTCTGGCACTCGGCCGCCGAGGAAATAGAGGAAACGCAAAATAGCAAAAAGCAGACTAGTCATCGTCATGGGTGGGGTGGTGACGGCGTTTGCGATAGCGGCACTGTAACTCTGCGGAGCCTATATCACGTCCCTTACCGACCACGACAGCCATTTTCCTGCGACCTAAATCGCCGTCGACGGATCTCTTTGCCGGCCCGAGCGAGCACCAGGGCGAGGTGCGATTACACGTCAACACGGCAGACTTGTTCCGCTCGTTGTTGCGTCCGCCGCGCCTTGCACCCCATACGAAGACGCATACGCACACACACTCACATGCACGCACGCACACGCACATACACACGCACATACACGCTGCGAGCGCCTATGCTTTTTGCTCTGCAGAGTCAACTATCTTTCTCCTCCCCCCAGCGGCGAGGAGGTGGTTCGTGATAGAGTTCTGTTTGTGCAACCCAGAGCCACAACACGTCACGAACGCAACCAGAGCGTACTCGCATGCACATCTCTGCCAAGCACGAGCTTGTCATACCCCCACGCAGCCGTATTTTCGACTCGGCCTCGCCGTCGCCCTCATGAGTGAAATCTTGTCAGTGACTACGGCCATAATCGGCCTCCAGGCAACTGGCGGTAGGGTCATCGACGCACTGTGGGACCTTAATGTGCGGCGCAAGTACGGTGTCGTCCTCAGGCAGGCTCTGCACGAAGTCAAGCAATGCCGTTCCACCGTACACATCCTCCACAAGACGTTGTCACTTCTTGAATCAGCACAGCTTCCCTTTCCCGAGAGAGGGAGCTGGATCGAGGCTGACTGCCTGATTGCTACGTTAACGGACACCGTGCTGGCGCTGTCCGACTTGCAGTCTCTGTGCCAGAGTTTGGACGAACAACCTGAGACGATGGGTGACGGCCACGATGAGCCTTATCTGAAAAAGACAGGGACCCTGTGCGCCCGGATACGATGGCACAATCTGTCTATGAACATGATGATGACAATCCTCAAGTGGTGAGTGCCTTCCATCCTCTACACCTGCGCGAATTGGCTTCTCCCCACCAGGAAGATAACGCCTCGTTTCACATATCGAAATTTGAAGCGGCAAATGCTTACTATATCTTCTTCACGAATCACTAGCCCGAGCGAAGCAGATGCGCACAACAGCAGAGCAGGACTCGAAGCGCGTACGACGAGACTCTTGACTTTGAACGCGAGCCTTTCGGAGAGAATGCGGCGATTACGGGGCGTTTTCGATGACCGAAATGCAGACAGGGAGTCTCTTCCGCAATATAATTCACTTGCGAACCCAAGTCGCAGAGCGGCGGCTCTTGGGGTTGCGACAAAATCTGGTGGCGGCGACCCGGACGATATCAATGCCCTCGAGGGCCGGTCCCGATCGGCGTCTTCCTTTTGCGGTTACACCTTGACGGATATTCCTGTACTCTCGGTGATACCGCTCCCCGTCACTACGACTGAGCTCGTGGACGGAAACGATTTCTATACCTTTGCCTACGCGCGGAGGGTGAGTCACGAACTTGACGAGCTGATGCAATACGAAGCCGGTCAGGGGACTAGCAGAACCCTGGAGGTGATACTCGGACGAAACTATTCCAGCCTCGACAACGCCGACAGCACAAGCAGCACTGCCAGCAGCAACGACAGTAGCATGGGAGGTGCTGTGACTGTCGAGACGGAACCCAAGGGCAAGCGCCGCTTCCGCTACATTCGCTTCAAGCGGCGATGGAGGACAACGTAGCCAGGCGGCAGACCTCGGTCTGTCCCACATGAACATTTCACTTACACGATGAAGGGGTTTTGGCTGCATGGTTTCACGGATAGGTGGCGTTTTGAATATGATGCAGAATGACTAAAATGACGGTGTGCGAATCCGGTCTTGGCTCGCTGGCTTCAGCGGCTAACATGGCCTTTCAATGTTCATCTTATCTGTCTTTCCGCGACTGTCACGCACGGAATAGATGGGAGCAATACGTGGCATATAAGTTTACGATTACATCTCCTCCGCTCATGGTGCTTGATCCACCCGTTATTCCCTTCCCTTGTCTCAACATACGGTACATAAAATCATGATTTACGGAAGCCCCAGTTTACAGCAGGAAAGCAGCAGCACCGGCCAGAACGGCGCCGATGCTAAATCCACTCAGGGACGCAGCGTTGGAATTGGTAGGCTTGGCCGACGCCTGCGTTCCCGTGGCGGTGCTGGACGCGCTGCCCGATGGTGCGGCAGAAGACTTGGAGTCGTCCCCATCATCGTCGCCACCGTTGTCGCCTCCCGAGGTCGAATTCTTGGCCTTGGTTGGCTTGACGACGGGCTTGTAGTCGTCGCACTTGGCCTTTTCGTCCTTGGGGCAGTCATCGGTGATGCAGATGGACTGCAGCTGGTCACCCTGGGACTTGATGACGGTCGTGGGCGGCGAGCATCGATGATCAAAGAGCTTGGTCAAGGCCTCCCCGACGGTCGTGATGTCGTCCTTGGCTACGCCGAAGGATTCAGCGGCCAACGCAACCTGTTTGATAAAGTAGCCCATCTCAACGTGGCCCAGGCCCATGAACTTGTGAACCTATCGAACGCATAATACGTTAGCCACAAGGAGTCCCGAGCGCTCGAGGGGAAGATAACACTGTCGACGAACCTTGTACATGGACCCTTCGCCGTCGTAGGCGTCAAAGCCGGCCTGGCCTTGCATAGAGCAGCCGAGCAGGGCGCCGAAGAACTCATACAAGTGGGTGAGAAGGAAGCTGCGCACAAGGGATCAGCCAATTTCTCCTCGACGGACGTGGGGAAACGTGAAAGGTGAAAGCATACTATTGCTTGGACGTCTTGTCATTAGCAGGCATGTTCTTCTTCAGGGGATCAGCGCCGCCGCCATCCAGGAAATTGACCGACACGCCCTTGTCGTTGCGGTTGGTCGAGGCAAGGTCGCCATTGAAGTACGGCGCCAGATTGACCTTCTTCCCATCGAAATCACCCGGTGCAAGAATGCCGGGAACCTTGACGCCGACGTTGGGCTGGGTGTCTACCAGCGACAAGCTTGTCAGCCATGTGCCATGCTTTTTTTCTATTCACGAGGGTCAAGCGAACGTACAGTTTCCAATGACGACCGTGTTGACCACGAGCGCCAGCAGCTTATACTGGTTCTCGGCCGTGTTATCCTTGAGCAGAGCCTTGGTGTAAAAGTCGCAGATGGGGGTGTCCTTGGGACGCGAGTCGGCAGCCGAGACGGCGACGACGGCAGCGGCCGAGAGGGCCACGTTGTTGAAGCGCATTTTTCCACACAAACGGCGAACGATGGAGTAGTCGCGTGTTGTTGATGATGTTTGGGACTTATGACTTTCTTTGTGATCAACACTTGCGATTTCCGTCAAGCGTTACGAGTGAGGAGTGTATAGGAAAGCAAGCGGTTATGTGGGAGAAGAAGAATAACATGTATTCTGCTACGAATGGGGGGAGCGGCCATGACACAACTCTGCTGCTCATTGTCCTTCTTCATACTTTCCTGGCTTGTATGTCTTGGGTCCGAGCCCGCCACACGGGTAGCTCGAGTTCCGGTGACTGAGTCGGGAACCAAATGGACGGCCCGGGAAGCAGATGCCTCGTTTCGTCCGGAGAGCTTGCTCCACGAACGGTCTAGTACGAAGAGTCGGTGATATTAGCTGTTTTCGGGGGGCGATTGCTGGTTACGCTTAGTCCCTGTGCTTCAGCTGCACCGTCACGTATAACGGTTGTGTGTGAGGTTCCTTCCCCCCATCACCGACGTCAACAGGTGGGCTGGGATCTTTGGGGGGTGTGTGTTCCGGCAAGGTTTTGGAGGAATGTTTGCGAGCACCTTAGCGTTCGTCCGGGGCCAAGAAGCATCCAATGGGGTGTAAGTTATTACGGAGATGACGGAGAGGGTTGGTTCGAGCCGCAGGGGCACCATGGCGTTGTCTGAGACCAATCTTAGGATGAAGCAGCTAGTACTATGTATGTACATGCTTGTATCGCAAGGGCGCGTTGACTTTTTGGTGAATGGATCGAATAACAACACGACAGGACAACATGACGATGCAGTAATGTGTACAACAAATATATGAACAAGATCGATCGGCTTCCAAGTTCATGTTCGTACGAACATTGTACACAGACACATACATACTAACCCTCCCCCATTGGATCGATTGATGCCTATTACCTAGGTACCACCTCCATATCTCACTCAGTACATGCATACGTTGCCAGCGTCATGTCCCAAATGGGGAAATCTCCCAGCGGGTGTTTGTCCCCCACAACCGCATCAGCTGCAAGATCCTCTCCCCGGCCCACCCTTGCCGACCCAATCACAGCGTCCGCTTTGGCAAGCATCGCAACGCCACCGCAGGAACCGACCGGTTAGTGGCCAAGCCCGCCCGGATCGACCGTCTTCCGGAACGGTAACTTGCGTTCCCGTCCAACGAGCCCTTCTTGTTTTCTTTCCTCATTTCAGTTCCCTTCTTGAACGCCCCAAGCTTTTTGGGAGGCACGGGACCTACCCGTTTCGCCCATCCGGGTTTCCTTTCATTTCAGGACCTCCCATGGGAAAGGAAAAAAATCTGAGTCATTGACGTTTTGGAAATCTTGTGTGTTGCAGGGGGGAGGCGTCGGTTAGGATCATGATGGTTTCCATGTTATTTCCGTATCTTCCAACGACAGCACCGCTATTTGTATTGAAGAGCTCTTTGCCAGGATGGTATATACCAGACTGATGTGCTCGTGAACGCTCCTCTGCTCTAAACGGCTTTGAACGAACCCATTTTTCCAGTACCTGTGACAAAGTTCAGGCTAGTATTGATACCAGTTTTCTCACATTCTCCAAACGTTAAAGGGAGGCCGTAACGTAGGGAGTGCTGTGTGGCGGTACTTTACGTAAATCCTGGGTGCTGCTCCAAAATGAGGCCAATCTATGACGACACAATGTTCTTCTCCCACCCTCCCTTGATAGACAAGCTCGGACAAGCTAAGCTAAGAAGACCAATACGACAACGAGCACTGGAGACGGAGCTGAAGCTTAGCTGTCCGCTTGGTAGCCTTAGCACAAGCTTTCAAGCTTTACACCGGTTGTCATTTTGAATTTCACTGCCCGGAACCCTATTGCACATGCGCATCAACCTACAGGTAGACCATTGGGTAAATGTATTCAGTCAGTCATTTCAAGGAGTCATGACGCGAGAAATCCTATACGTGTATCGCCCTGCCGAGTACTTGGCGCAGGCCGATTATATACACATATGGCAGCGACTCACAGCCGTGTCTGCATTCTGTAGAAAAAGGCCGTCCTTTCGGGGTCCAACGGCTCGAACCTTCTTTCCCTTTGGAGCAAGTTAACAAAGTCTACTTGAGTGATCATCTAGTCTTTGAACGAAGCCGTCACGCTCTCAATCGAGTTCGCTGCTCTGGCTCGCCGACCATGCAAAAGTACCCTCCCATCACTACATGTACCAAACATGCCTCGTTATCAATGTGAGAAGAAACCAAAGCGTCTTCTCAAGTCCAGTCCGTCTACAGTCTCAGCCCGTTTTTGACAATGGATATGTCGCCGAGTTTGGGGCAAAACAGAGTTCCGTCACGATTCAGTGTCGACAAATGCGCCGTGGCCGTATTGATCCAGTCCTTTGGCAAATAGAAGTGCCTCTGTAGGTGTCGAGAGGCGCTTCTTGGTCTTGGTTCGCCCGCCATCCTAGAGGTCAGAAAGCTGCTCACCTCGAACGAGAATACCCAGCCGTCCAGACCGAGATAGACGAGATGAGGGCCTACCGTCCCCAACAGCAGCTTGATGTCCCGACTGATTTCTGCCGGGAGCATCGTCAAGTCGCCAACATCCCTTGCTTCAAGGGATTGGTTGACACTCGCTACGCCAATCTCCATGCTTTCGTGAAAATTCGCCGACAGCTGATCATTTCGTCGCGATGATGCTACCAGCAGCAGGCGGCCCTCGTCCGCAAAAGACGTCCAAATTACATTTGATGGCAATTCTGGAGATTCAGGATCTTCCATCGAATGATCCTCCGCTTTCTGGCCAGCAGACATGCCGTGAGCCGTTGTGCGTTCGGATCCGCCGCCCAGGACACTTTCTCTCAATACATCCCCTTCCGCCCATGTGTAAACACATAGCTTTTCATTCATCGCACAGATCAGGCGATCGGGCGTTAATGAGGGCGCAATCCAATTCCGGGGAGGGCCCGTGCGAACCTCGGAGAAAGACATCTTTCGCTCTTTCAGATTCCAGACCACATCATGAGCCAGCGTAGTGATGAGCAAACGACGTTCGGTGGGATCAAAGAGTAGCTGCCTGACAGGTTCAGGCAGTCGCTGTTCCATGCAGAGATGAGAGGTCCACTTGCCGTCGACCTTCTTCAAGCTCTGGACGACGACACAGGCCGACTCGTCGCAGAAGGCAAGGTATTTTCCGCACCTCGACCAGGTCATCATTACGACCGCGTTTTCCGCCTCACATTCATATACTTCTGCCAGACAGGTGCCGTCCGTGCCATCGTGGATACTCACTGTGCCGTCATCTCTACCGCATGCGAGGAGTGTATCAGCCGGCTTTAAGGCTAGGGCTGTAATGACAGCGTTCATGCCCGATGTTGAAAATATAGGCTCGGTCAAGGCCATGCTTCCCGCGGCACTTGATGTCTCGTCTCCCTCCGGATCTTCCGAGCGGATCAATGCGTCCGGCTCCCAAACGTTGCAGCCAGTCGGTCGGATGTCGTAGATTCGATTGTTATCGCAACCAAATGCTAGACCCTTGACCGGGTCACTACTGCTCTCTAGCTGGTAGATGAGATGAAGGCGTGGGAAAGCCCAGACACTCAGTACGCCGTTGTGGTCCGAAGTGAGTAGAAGGTTTCCGTCATTGGAAATGACCACCTCTCGGGCTTTGACTTCCGAGAATACGGTGAGCTCGTCTTCCATCAGTCGCCATTCAAGCACAGTCATATCTTGACAGAGTATTAATAGACTTTTGCCTCCCTCCCGCCATATGACCTTCTCCGTATACCGCTGAGAAGTTGTCGGACCCCTTTCTCGACATTTTATGGGCTGCCGATTCATCGCGCAATTCAAGTCCCATATAAGAGGAGGCTGCCCTCGGCTTACCAAAGCCACTTTATTCAGCTCAGGGCTGATGGCTGCAAATCCTGCGCAGCCTTGCAGCTCATCCAATATATGCGGTGCATCTCTGGTGGTGCTTTCGCCGGAAGACAGATCAATTTGATGAAGGACGCAGTCTTCGTGGACGATCGCAAGGCTGCTGTTGATGCCTGAACCAAACAGAACATCTCGCACGTCTGCATTCGACACTCGTGGTATCCGACGTACTCGCGCCCCCGTAGCCGTGTCCCATAGATGGATATGCGAATTTCCACAAGCAGCCAGCCAGTTATTGTTTTCAGCTATGGTCATCACTGAGACAAATTCTCCGTGGTTCAGGGAGCGACTCTTTTCACAAGTTTCCACGTTCCAAATGGTCGTGATCGAGGCATTCGTGGCACTAGTTTGAATGAGTACAAAAAAGTGCACATTATTTGCTAGGATTTGAGTGGCAAGCTCGCCCTCATCAAAAACAACGCTGCCCAGACAGTCGTCCCAATCCTTAAAATGAGTTCCCTTCACCGTCAGGGAATCAGAACGCCTCGCTCTAAAGGTCTGCCTTATCATCGAGTTCGCTGGACACATGGGAGGCACGTTTCGATATATCGAGGAAGGCTTCAATAACAGGTTTGTTGAGAACTTCCCGACGATCCGAATTAAATCCCTCGTCCATAGTTGAATCCAGGGCACGGCGTTCTCTTGGTTCCGAGACGATCTTTTTGCGTACACCTTCAGATATTTAGCTGAGCGAATAAGCTGGCTCATATCTGCCGATAAAGCAATTGCTTCAATCCAAGTTAGACAGTGGTTCAATAGAAATTCTTCCAAAGCCGTCTCAAATTCGTAACTACCAGTCATTATCTTGGAAAGATGAAAGGCCCAATTGAAGATGGCGTATGCAAGGAATGGAGCGCTCTTGGCAACGGGCGCCAGACGGTTGGTAGTAGGAGTCCGTTTCAGTCCCGGATCCATGTCGCATTGTCTGCCTATCTCATAGAAGTCCTGCCTCCAATGTTCTTCCGAAAGGTAAGCAAGGCAACTCCTAGCTATTGCTTCATGTCCCACTCCTTCATCGATCCAGGGTTTCATGCCGTTGTGACCCTGTAGAAGAAACAATCTTGCCGTACCATGTATGAGCGAAACTAGCGGATTGCTAGATTCGGCTGGTTCGAGAACGATAAAATTCTCACAGAGCTGAGTGATGGTAGCTCGAAAGTTGGTAAAGTGACCAAACTCGATTCTCAAGGCTTCCGACAGCTCATCAATGCACATCGGGCGAAAGCTGCAAACTACCCAGGTAAGTATCCGTTTGGAGATATGTTGGTTACGGTCACTCTGTTCCTCAATCGACGCGAGCATGCCATCGTACATGGCATTCATGCCATCGGGCACCCTCTCGAGCGATCTGTCAATTTCACTCGAAGTATGCCAACTGTCGCGAAGCTTCTCCAGGGCCAGCTTGGTCCATAAGAATGATCCTTCTGCCCTGGCCAGAATCTTATCACAAAGGGGTGAGTGAATCGATGGAACCCCGGGCACTATTTGTTCCACGGATCGCTTGATGTAGGCGCGGAGGTCTGCCAAAGTATCAAGCGAGCTCAATTCACGTCTTCGCACGTTTTCGTGCTCCATTCGTTGCAGGTCCTTAAATGGCCGACTGAAGGATAATGTGCGAATCGGCGTATTGGACGGTGTCGAAGTCAAGCGATCCATTAGAGACTCTGGCACATCCGACTCGTCAAGTCCATCAAGCACAATGTAGATTGATTCAGTCAATGCTGGCAACTGGAACAGGATGCGATCGAAAAGGCGTTCCCAAGTCAAGTCGAATGTAGAATGTTGCACGAGAAAATTGTGGCCCGTGGTCCGGTGAAGCTGCAGGATGGCTCGACGAAACTCTGCATTTCTGAGAGCTATCTGGAAAGCCAGTGTCCGAACGCAGTAGGAACTGGTGCGCTCCAATGGGTGACTGCAGTTAAAGCTAAAGTAGAAGACATTTAACCCCTTGTTTCGAAGGTACGGCACTGCCGCTCGCGAAATCGTACTCTTCCCCCACCCAGGCGGACCGATCAACAGGAAATGGTCGCACGTGCCGTCTTTCGAGAGCCACTGTTGAAAATCCTTGCTCTCAAATAACCAAAGTCCTGGCTGAGATGAGTCTGTACGCATCAGATACGCATCGTCAATCGCAGTTCGGATTCCCAGTATGTTCCGAATGTTGGTCTCATCGTCAATGCGGTCTTCTAAGTCTTGTACTTCCGTAATTCCTTCGACTGCAATTAGCGGAATCGACAAAGTCTGTGGAAGGCCCTGATGCTCTTACGCGCACAATGTTTGGAAGCCCACTCTTCTAGCATTCCTTTCAGCGTAAGAAAGTTGTGGTCCGAGCGATTCTTGTATTTGCAGATGTCGCGATGATCTGCATTCATTGGAATCGATCGCTCGGCGGGATATCCGAGAATTGCCGAGTCTTTGTCAACAACCTTTGAAGATGTGAGAACAGATTCTCGCCAGGTCAAGTGCCAAACGCTTCTTACCCAAATTTTCTTTCTCAAAGAAATGCTGGTTTGCATCGTTTCATAAAAGCTACATAGCAGCAAGTCGTCGCAATCATGCCGAAAGGTTTCGTTGATATCCTGCAGTACTTCAGACTGTGTGGAAAGACTGGCTAAATAGGGCTTGGGAGAAGTCCCGATTGGTGCAGTGGACAAGATGTTGTTAAGCATCTTTGCATACTGGCATCCCCGGTGGGGAGTTGCGAGAAAGATCATTCCTCGTATCCTCGCGACGAGATCTGAATATTCACGGTCGTGTTTGCCAAGCATATATGCCTTCTTAACAATTAACCCACCCATGGAATGAGCGACGAAGAAAATGGGTGTTTCGACCTTGTCTTCCCTGGGGCCGAACAGGCGTTGAAGATGATGTAGGAGGTTTTTGGCAAAGTCGATGAAAGTTAAATTAGACTCTGGTCCTTTGAAGTTGGCATTATAACCGAAGGTCGAAATTCGGAAACCTGCCAATAGATTATTCTGAGGCTCTGCCAGCCATGCGGGCCAGAACTCAGTTGAGTTCCATGTCCAAGTCTTAATAGCTGATCCGCCCAGCCCATGAACCAGAACCAGGTCACCCAACGGCTTTTCGGGCTCGTGTATCAAATGTAGACCAAGTAGTTCACTACTACTCTCAATGTGGCCTGTCGAGAACGAAGGGACGCCGATGCTATGGTGATGCTTGAGTTTTGGTTGGAAGGGAAGAGACGCAAGACTCGACTCGACGGTGTTGGATCTAGTATCAGAGCTTTGACGAGATCCAGACAAGCTCGTACCGCCCTCGGGGCTCCTTGGACTTGAGCGACGGGTTGCGGACGAGTCTGTCCGCGAACGCGACTTTCCGGACCAGAACTGCACTTTGTATTAGCACATTAATAGATATGCCGACGGTAGCGAGCTGACCATGGCGCTGCCGGTTTCGATCCGTCCCGGTTCAACCGTCTTTCGCCAGCATAAGAGGAGATGGAGCCTCTAGAAACGCTCGAGGAAAAGTGATGACCATGGCAATCGCAAAAACTTGGCAAGTCACATTTCACCTCTCGAGGGATGTGTGTATGTCGGAGAGAAACATGGTGAACGGAGGGGGCGCTGTATGCGGCTACCCTAAGGCGTGGGAAGCGTCATCTTCCTGGTACTCCGCTGCTGAAAATGCAGTGGGCAAATCATGGACAGGCTGAGGGCCATGCGGCCCATGCCTGCAGGCGTCAGTATCCTGGCTTGGTGGAGGAGTCGCAGAAGGCGGGCATTACCGAGACGTCGTCATTGGCCACATGCACATGCGGGTAACAGCCTGCTTCTCCCCAGTCTCCGATGAGATGGAGAGAAGTTGACTGCATGAGCAACGTACCACAAGCTGGGTGGCTTAGCAAGGCTCCGAACGGCAAGGGCACAAACAACTGCATTGATGCCCACACCGTCAAGTGCTGGCTCAGATCAGCAGGCTGGCCACGGCGCTGTAGCGGTGTCTTGGTCTTTGACCGGTCAAACCCAAGAGAACTTGCATGTATGTATTACTTGTACACGTAAGAGAAAATGCATGCATGATGCAGCCACCCGCTACATATGTATGATGCGTGGTGGTAATATTGAATGCGGCTGGGGCGATCCAAAAAAAAAAAAATTCAGCGTCGGAACCACAATGACGGGGCTGTTGACACCGCCCTATTTGTGTTGTACAACAGTACAAGTCCTACGTTACTGTACGATACGGCTGGAGGGTATTAATACGACGGCCAGCACATCATCATGACCCCCCTCACCTATCTGTTGAAACAAGGCGCACCAAGGCAGTCATCGCTTATCCGACGATATCAAGGCCCCTTTTCCACCAGAAACAGAATACTTTCGTGAAGTGGTGTATTCGTTACAGTGGGCCCACTGGCTAGCTATCATGGCAGACACGCGACTATCTACGCAAACTCCTCTCCACCGTCTCAACAATGGCTTGAATGGACTCGAGCCCAGTAATGACCTGCCAAGTGGAGACGTCCAACGCAGTGAGCACCAAGAGAACCGAGCAACCCTCCCGAAGATCGCGATTAGCGAGACTCGGTCGAAGGCAGATGAACCCCCGGTCGAGCCAAAGGGCTCCACCTTTGAACTAGATGACAACGTCATGTCAGGTGAATGACTTACTCTAGCCGTTGCTCTAGCGGTTCACATTCTTTCATGTTGTTAACACAGGATGATGCAGCATTGCCGGACCACGGAGCGAAAGTGATCGAGTCCGCACGCTACGGAAAATCCCTGTGGGGACTCACTGTCAAGATCACCGTCGAGTTGCCGGACGGGCAAAGACGCATATACTTTCTGAAGGTGCCTTGAAAGCCGATTCCATCATTGCATGTGCGTAGCTTCCGGGCATCGAGCTGAACTTATCCAGGTTCTGGAATTGGGCGAGACTGGTCGTGTTATGTGTCAAGGCGAATTTGAAAGCCTCAAGGCCATATCGGCAGCAAGCCCAGGATTCTGTCCTGAGCCATATGCTTGGGGTCGATTTGCGACGTCGCACCAGGACAAGTATTTTTTGCTGACAGAGTTCCGAAAGATTGTATCTCAGGTTTGTCCAACTAGATACCATAGCGCTTTCCTGATAGTGAGCTAATGGCGACAAGCCCGCCGACCCAAGGGCCCTTGGTAAGGCACTTGCCCGGCTTCATATGGAGTCCCAGTCGCCAACGGGCAAGTTTGGCTTCCACGTCAAAACTTGCCATGCTCGCATCGCCCAGGCTGTGGATATGTGGGACGATTCCTGGTGCGCAGTCTTCTCCAGCCACTTCAAGCATGTTATTGACTTGGCTACGCCAATCTTGCTCTGGCCCGAGTTCGATCTGGTCGCAAAGCTTGTACTGGACAAGGTCATCCCCCGTCTGCTTCTTCCGCTGCAACAAGACGGTCGCAGCATAAAACCTTGCTTGATACACGGCAATGTTTGGGATGGCAACACAGCCATGGACCAGTCTGGAAAAGCTTTTGTGTTCGATGCTTGTTGTTTCTATGGACACAATGAGTATGATACTGGTAACTGGCGAGCGCCGAGACACAGACTGAGCAACAAGGCGTACATCAAGTCATACAAGAAGCATTTCTTGGCATCCGCTCCAGGTATGGCCCGTGGATCTGTTCATGTCATCAACTAGAAGCGAGATTTAGTTTCAGGCTAACAGCTCCATCAGTGGAGAACTGGGATGCAAGAAACCGGCTGTATTCCTTACCATTCAACATTGGAAACGCGTTGCACGTTCCAGGGTCGAGTCAAAGAGAGGTGTAAGTCCACCAGCATAGCGCACAGTCGAGATTTCTTGCTACTAAAAGTAAATGGAAAATAGAGTGTACGATGACATGACCACGCTTTGTGGCATGTTCTGCGCCGATGAACTGAAGGAGCAGATGCAAGCGCTTGATGGGGACGACAAGAGTCATCTGGATTCTGTCAAAGAAGACTCTGATCTTGAAAAGGAACATATTGAGGAAACCGAAAAGGGAGAAGAAGTGGAGGAGTGGTCCGATGCTGTGCAGTGGTAGATTAGATCACCCAACCGATCAAGCGGAGGGATGCGATGGATAAAGGAAGAGGAGGAAGGTGAAGGCAGAAGAAGAAACTGCCCTTGGCCGCTACCGGATCCAGATCAGTACTACGACCAATCGTGACGCAACGCCTCCTCTGAATCATAGACTGGCTCGCGTCTCGCCCATGGTCTCCCTCGTCGCATGCCACAGATAGTCATGCGTCAGATTTTGAGACGAGAACAAGGTCCAGACCTGCGCCGACGAGATGCGACTCTACATGTCCAGCTACGTCTCTACTTCATTCCCGCGATCCCTTCCCGTGATTTGCCATCTCGACCTCGGTCGTCGTCACCAGTTTACATGACCAGCTTGTGCCCCCGATACTTGTACTGGGGCCTCGCCGCGCTCGTCGCAGCACGTACGCTCTTCCTCGCAGGGAACCCATCGAGCGATGCCGCAAACGTCGCCACCGAATGGGCAATCAACTATTTATTTCCGCACAGGTCAGCACACTCGATTCGAGTCCACGTGCCCTGTCAAGCTCACCTTTGTATTGGTCTCCCATGCCGTGCTGTTCAGGTTTCCCAGCCCGTCACACAGCTGATGATAGCATGCGTCGTACCACTCGCCTGCCTTGCCCCCAAACACGGCAGCTTCCTCCTTCGTCTTCACGCCCTCCGCTCCCGTGGCGACGCCTCCCGCCGGGATCCCCGCGCGAATGAAAGGGTCGTAATCGCTCCGTCCGTCGAAGGGAACCAAGGTGTGGTTGGTCCCCGCCGCGTGGTAATAGTCAATGTAGAGGTCGCGCAAGCTCTGCGAGCCGGCCGGCACGGAGGGAGCATCGTCGCGAGCGTCGTACACTTGGTAGGCAAAGTTGGGGCTGGCCATCATGTCGTAGTCCATGAACAGCCTCACACGACGATTCTCCTCCGCCGTCAGGCTGTTTACGTAGTATGTTGATCCTAGAAGTCCTTCTTCTTCGGCAGACCACCATGCGAAGCGGACGCAGTTGCGGACGTCGAAGCGCGCGAGCTGCACCGCCACCTCCAGAATGGACAAGCTGCCCGAGCCGTCGTCGTTGATGCCGGGACCTTCTTGTACGCTGTCGCTGTGACCACCGAGCATCACACAGTTTTCAGAGTCACCTTGTGTGGTTTCCGCGATGATGTTGGGGGTCTGGATCGTGGCGACGGAGGAGTCCATGTAGGCGATTGCGTCGGTTTTCTCACCTCTGGACAGTTTTTCCGCAATGGGTGCACCTTCAGTACCGGAGATGCCAAACGTTGCAACGTGGTCTCGGCGAGGCGTTCCGAGCGTCCCATGCAGGGCTTCGGGATCGGTGTTGTATATGATGGCAGCAGATGCGCCGGCGCGTCCAGCGAGTTCTGATTTGTCACCAAAGGCGCATGACCCGCGCTTGATCAGGACAATGTTGCCACGCGCAGAAGTCGGGAAGTCTGACGAGTTGCAGCCAAGATTATTCGTCAGCACTAGCTGTCCATAAACTGGCTCATGGTCATGGGTGGGAGGCGTCAAGCTCATGGGTGTCGTCGAATTGGGCACCGTGTTGCCGACGACAAGGCGAGACTCGTACACTTTTCCCGTTACAGCTGGGAACACCTGCTCCGTGACATTGTAGTAGCCGCCCAGACTCGCAAGCGTTGACCTGATGTACTCGATTGTCCCTTTATGGCCTTTGGCAGCGAACACGTTGTCAGCGTCAAGCTCAGAAGGGTCAAGGATCACTGCAGAGCAAGCTCACCTCGGCTCCCGATGACCCGTGTGGGATGTCCCTCATCCTCCTCGCTCAGTTGTGCGATCTCGAAGAGCTTCTCCGCGCGCGAAAACAGCGTATCGACCGAAATCTCTTCCTGCAAGGCTTGACTTGAGACCATGCGACGTCCACCATGGTGCGATTGCCCGAGCGGCCGCTGGTCAGGAGCCTCCAGCGCCGTGGCCGCGGCTACGAGGACCAATATGTTTCGAAAAGGAATCATTGAAATGAGTGGCACAAAATTGAAGAGCAGAGCGGACCGACAATCGGAGGAGTGTCGGTGATATATGTACAGGTGGATGACGTTGTTGACGTACTCTTGTGAGGAAGAGCGGCTGAAGCTCCGGCAGGGGTGGCTTGCGGACCGTCCCCCTTGCTAGCTTACTCGTGCGCATGTCGCAGGTGGACTGTCACTGTGCAGGGGTCAGGAATGTCTAGGTCACGTCAGCATCACCAGCATTGAACGCCGAGTCCACATGTGCCTTGTCAGGCGCACCATGTATGTATGTATGTATGTATTTGTCTGAACCATACATGCATACTTGATTAGTAGTTCTACCGATCCGAGACGTATTCAGTGGCAGCAGACTACTCATATAAAGAGACGAAGTACTTAAAATGGCTCAAAAGTCATCATTCCTAACTCATACAAAGCGTACTTCGAAAATGGGAAACGGCGTAGACAGGGAGCATTGCACGAATACAGCATCTTTCCAGATCTGTACTCGTAGAACCCTGTATCTTTCCAGCGCCTCGAAAGAATAGAATGTCGTAAGTCGCAAGACGCAGCAACTGTGGGACTGTACGTCGCGACGAGCCAAGCCCAGTCTATTTGACCAAAAGCAACGCGGCACGTCAAACACGGTTGCTGCCCCCGCGCCCCGGGAGATATTTGCGCCAACGCGACTTGTTATTCTGAGGTGGCGGTTGAGCGGGAGGGGGAGTGCTTCATACCCAAGTCAGTGAAATATCCCCGCCGAGTTCCAAACGAGGTATTGTGTTCTTCTTACCCTTGGTCACGATAATGAGTGCTATCTCCCGTGTATTTATACCCGCCGGCAGAGCCGCTGTCCTTGGGCGGGTTGCCTGGGGGATTGGAGCCACTTGAGACTTGAGTTAGTTACGTGTTTCCCAAACTCAGAACGAGGAACTGGATAGTCCATACCCCGGGGTGTTCTTGGGATGTTTTTTCCGTCTGAGCTTGTCCTTGAGCTTGTCCAAGAGGCTTTGCTTCTGCTCCTGATCTGTGTTCTTTCCCCCATCATCGCTTGAGTATTAGAAGTTAGTAAAACTCATCACAAGGCGTCGACGAGAAGAGTGGAGAGGTCCATACCAGGATTCGGGCGTGTACGGCGGCACATCATCGCCGAACTCTTCACGAAACTTTCCCACCTGCTGTTTAGGCGGCGGTGTTTCCTCTTCATCGCAATCCTCTTCATTGGCCTTGTCATCAGCCTTGCCATCGGGCTTCTCATCGGGCTCGTCATCGGGCTCGTCATCGGAATATATTTGTTTGTCCCTAAGATGCTTGATTAGCCGACCGACGTCTGGAGAACTTGCCTCTCGTTTTCGAATCGTTGAAACCTACTCGACATTTTCCTTCACGACTCTTAAGACTTTCTTGTATTCCTCCTCTGCAGCTTGAAGGGTCCCACGCAAAGGCCTTTCCCTTTGGACCACAATGACCTCTCCGGATTCATGGGGTCTAAACAGGTTGTCGGACCATGCATAGATACCCTTCTTGATTGCGTTCTTTTCAGCCGGTGTATAGGGCCCTCCCGGGCCAACCTTTAACAGCGTGCCGCTGTTATAGTGGATCTTGACTTGAAGCTGAAAGACATATGCAACGGTTACGCTGACAAACAGTAGGTAAGAGACGTAAGGGAATTTCATCTTGGGAGTGTCTGTTTTTTTTTTTGAGCGTAAGTGCGCGCGTCGAGCAGGTGTGCTGAAACAGGCTCGATCAACAAGCCGTTCAATGCCAGATATCACGAAGCTGAGAAAGGGAGCAGATGCTCGATGCGGGTCTCAATTATCTCATATGGCCTCCTCCTCCTGCCTCTGAACGGCGGCACAACCATCGGAAGGATTTTCCGACGTTTCGAATTGTATGAGGGTCCCACCGAGCGAAGAGTAAAGCCACATTCGTCACGTCGGGATGTTTCATGACGGGTATTAACAAGTGCTAAATCCACGCATGATCGTTTCCCATGCGATCGACACTTCTGGAAATAGCAATTGCTCTGTTTTTGCAAAGGTTACATAACACGCATTGGACGATCACTTTGGCGCAGCAGGCACTTCAATTGCGGAGACTGCCTACGGAGTATTGCAGGGTACATGTATATTAATTTCCGACGCCGATAGTAAGGTACTTCTTGAACAATATATGTAAAACGCCCAAATCAAGCAAGTGCGCCCGACTATACAACATTTCTCGATTGCATATACATTCACCTTTGCGGTTCGACGTATTATTGAAACGCACATGAGTCTCATGTGTCGCTTACGAGAATGTTGGTCCGTCACGAGCAGACCCCGATAGCAAATACGACTGAAGACCCAAGGATCGATGCGCCAGGCTAGCCAACGCGGTAGAACGACCTAGGTACATAGATGGCAGAGAAAAATAGAAATTCGGCGCTGGTTCAAGGGTTATACTAGTAGTAGAAATACCCAGGATCCGGCTAGATGTTAGCCGAGCACCGATCCTCCGCATCCTTCCAAGAACCTACCCTACACTGGACACATTCACCAAGATGTAGAACATCAGTAACGTAGAATAGATTCTGTACACGACAGTGCCCGATATATACAGGTCTAGCTAGCCCAACAGGCCGTTTGCTCCCCACAGGGAGCTCCAAACAGGCCTAAGATACGGGATTCCAAACGCATGAGCCTTCTATAAAATCCCCCCACGGGGGGTTTCCGGTGTTTTGCTCCGCACGTGGCCTGGAGGAAGCACCATGCGCCACGTGTGCACAGCCCCTTGAGAAAGGAAGAGTAGTACCGCCGTCGACAAGCCGCCGCTCCCGTTTCAACATGCCCAAAACCATACATGTATGTACTTATCTCTTGCTCGTAGAGTGGCTTGTCCATCGTTCCCCGCTGGAATCCCTCGCGATAGAGCCGAGTTTTGATTGGGCCTCTCCGCATTCCAAAACGCTACGTGCATCAGGAGGTATCCCCGTGCGTCTCGAGGGTGTCCAACAGCTACATGTCTCATTAGGGCAAATGGGCTGTGAATGTGGTTCAGAGGGGTCAATTATCTAAGAGAATACGTCCAACCCCAATGGAATTCATACATCGGCATCCCAGTCACGGCAAATGCTGGCACGTTGGACCATCCACATCCTTTGACTGTTGCCTTCGCTCCGTGTAGCCGATCTCGCAGACGGGCACTGAGCCTCTCATCTTCCCTTCCAAGGCATCGGGCCCTTACTCGCCGACAACCTGCTACTGACCCGACGGGCTCTACCGCTACGTCGAAGCCCACTCGCGTCCTGGTCGGTTTCCGTCGGCAAGCTTGGTGTCAGCGATTTCGCGTTGCCCTGCGACTTTCTTGCTCCTTTCGCAGTTGGTTTTTGGGTTCGTGATTCTGCCTCATCTATAGTCGTCGAGGCAACGGGGGAAAACCCCTTCCTCCCTCTGGCTCTGCGCTCGTCGTTCGAGTCGAGGAATCTATGGACCAGTCGGTGGTCTAGAATTCTCTCCTCTGGATCAGATGGACCCGTCTTGTCTGTTTTCGGCCATGTGAAGCCGTACAGCTTGGAGTGACGCTCGCATCGTGGACAAGCCGATCGAGTCACGTAGGCATTCTGCTGCACGAAATATGTGCGACAAATGGTGCACTGTATCCACGCCATCTGGGACTCGGATAGGAGCCGTGGTGTCAGCACGTAGTCACCTGGTATTCGGGCTCTTGATGGTGGTGATGGCTGCTTGAGCCATACTCTCCGCTGATACTTGCGACGAGGTCGACAGACGTCCGTGGTGGGAGACGCTCCGCTATGCTCTTCCGTTTCGATGCTGATGGAGAGGGGAGCTACAGGCTTCGTTTCGCCGTCGGCAGGCTGGTCGCAAGCGGACGAGGTTGACGCTGTTGTCGGAGGCAATTCTGATTCGATCGGCGGCACACTCGAATGTTCCTGAGAAGATAGAGGGGATTGCGAGGGCCGTAGGCTCTCGGGCGAGAATGGAGCAATATACGCCATGGGACCCAGCGTATCGAGATCAACGTCTTCCTTCTTTGTAGCCATCTCCGTTGCCTTCTCAGGAGTTTTGAAGGGCTGAAGGGGACTGTCCTCGTCGGGCGAGGTGATGTCTGTTTCGACATCAGCCGTATTGGAAGACACGCCATCGCTTGCTGAGCCGGCTCGTGAAGGTGATTGTGACGAGACTGCCTCACTCGCAAACTTTCTCCTTTTCGCGGGCGTGATGGGCGGAGTAGCCATTGCGTCCGCGCCTCGCTTCTTGCCTCTGGGCACATCGTCCGGATCTGGCGACGCTAATGTCGAATGATCATGAGCGTTGCTCAGCCGGGAGCTCTTCGGTTTCGTCTTCCGCACTCGCGGTCGAATGCTTGGTGTCACAGACGGGGTTCGCGAGAATTCGCTGGTGCTTTCAGCGCGCAGTCGCCGGCGAAGGGTGTAGGATTCGGCTGCTTCGGTTCCCAAGCTTGGCCTCCTTGCTGCTGCACTCTCTTCAGATGCCCAGCCGTTTCTCAACAATCTTTCGCAAGAGTGGCAGAGACACTCGCAATTGTCTTCACCGAAATAATTCTCGCCGTACGTCACTGTAATTTCTTCACCGGTTTCGATCGGCCGTGAGGCAATGATTTCGATCCCGGAATGGCTCGTGGTCATCAATTTTGCATTGGCTTCGCAATCGTGATTCGCAAAACGAGCCGGACCCATGAACAAGCTGGCACATTTGTTGCGCGAGCTGACGACGATGCTGAAGTCCTTCTTCCGCACGGCCATTTCCTTCTCCTCCTCTGGCGTGATATTGACTTGAATACCAGAGAGGTACTTGATTGACTCGTTACGCTTGATGGGCAGCCGAGCAGTCACACTTGCCTCGTGCGTGACAATGGTGTACCGATTCGTCGAATTGACTTCCCAAGGACAGTCGGGGAGGTGCATTTGCGCATAGCGTCGCAGATGTCGCCTAAAATCCTCCTTCTCCTTGTCGGTCTTCAAAGCATCGACAAATCTCCGTAGGCCATCGGTCCGCAAAAGCCTCGCCTCCGCTGCAGCCAGGTCCTTCCTGATGACGATCTCTTCTTGGATGATCTTGGTTATGGCCACTTCTGAGATACCTCGGGACGCATGGTAAGATGGGCGGTTCTTGGGTATCGTTGTCCAATAGTAGACCTGCAAAGTCTCTAATCAGTAATCCATAGCGAATCTGGTGGCAACCTGACCCCGACAACGTACATGGTCAACAAGAGCGTCGGTTAGAATGTCGTCGTAAGCCGCGAGTTGGCCCAAGGTAAGCGGATGCTTCTTCGCCAGCGCGGGCTTCGAGGAAGGCATATTGTGGGCAACGCCTGAGAAAAAAACCGGAGGACAAAAAGAAGCAGTTCCAGTAGTATGAGAAGTGTCGCCGCACGCTCAGTAATGGGGAGGTGAATTATCGATACCGCAGAACGACAAGCAGTGCAGCCAAGGAGCGAATGTGAACGAAGCGCCTTTCGCAGTCAGACTCAGTTCGGATTCAAAGGAACGATCCGCATCGAATGCCCAGACACTCGAAATGCAAAGGCTGCGAGGTCGGTCGCATCGGCCCCGAGACTCTCATCTAAGATCTTGCAAAGCGACTACTCCACGACGGACAGGATGATCCGAAAGGAGTCAAAGAAGATGCTACAAGCAATGAGCGTGGGAGTAAACTCAAAGGCCATGTAGCGATTGAATTGCCGTCGAGGGATTGTAAAGGGAGGGAGCGACCTCAACGTCGGATGGGACTGTCATTTGAGGTTTCTGCCCCTAGGCGGAAAGCAGGTGGCAGGTAATAGCGGCATATTCATTCCAGTGTGTCGGGGGGGATCTCGAGAACGACGCTTGCTTAGACGCAGAGACGACACTAATCGTCCGCTGGCCAGACGACGGCCCCCAGTAATTACTACAAGTATTACTACACGTAATATTACTACTTAGTATTACCACCACCTACCGAAGCGACGGGTCCGCCCCGCTGCCCTTGCAGCTGCCAGGTCCAGGGGTCTTTCACGTGACACTTTGGCAGAAAGTCTTGAAACACCATACCGATCATGTTACGACGACCGATCATTCGCCTTGGAGAGCGCAAGTACACGCACGGCAGCACCGAGACCCTGTCTCGTCAATATGATTCAATTAAAGGCAAGTGGTCTCCGTGGCCAACGAGTCTATATCAAGGATGCGCCTCTGTCCTTGCTTTTGGCCTCGTACTGACACCTGCCACAGACGATGCTGAACTGCATCGACAACTCCGGTGCAGCTCTCGTCGAATGCGCCCTGGTTGTCGGCCAGAAACGACACGCTAAAATTGGTACGCGCACCCGTCTTTATTCTTACCGCCATCCTCCATCACTCCGTCAAGACGATACAGCCATCGACTGACGATCGTTTTCACCGTCTAGGTGACCGTATCGTCGTCGTCGTTCAGGAACAGCGCGGCGCTTCCTCTTCAGGCATGGCTGGCATCTCTGCCGCCGCCAAAGTGAAACGCGGCGACATCCGCCACGCCGTCGTCGTTCGCACTCGCTACCCGACCCAACGTCGCGACGGCTCTGTGGTTCGCTTCGATGACAACGCTTGCGTCCTTCTCAACAAGTCAGGCGATCCCGTCGGTTCTCGCATAAATGGGGTCGTTGGTGCCGAGCTCAAGCGCAAGAAGTGGAGCAAGATCCTATCTATGGCTCCGATGCAGGCATAGTTTGAGGCTTCGATATCAAGCCTTGGTCTCGTTGTCGGCAACCTGCCCGACACGGGGAACAGGGGATAGACAGGAATTGGCGGTCATCTACGCTTACGATTTAGGGGATTGTACTTGTAATTTCGCATAATTCGCATGGACAAGGCGTTGTTGGTTACAGTTTGGACGTCATATGCACCGTCCTCGAAATGTCGTCCGCATTTTTTTGTAGCTTTATTCATAGGTTCTTCTGCTCTTATCGAAACAAGGCCACTGTACGGAGTAAGGACCAAGGACATGAGCCACTCTACACAACGCACTCCTCAATAACAAGATATATCTTCACATGTGTTGATGAATTTGATTTGTACCAAATGAAATGTCGAATTTTCCCAGAACTCCATACGCTTGTGCCTTAAAACAAAAATCATTTATGCCATCTAGTAGGCCCTTCTCCCTTTTCAAAACCAGACTTGTTGGGTTCCGGTCAGCCAGTCCGGCCGTAATAACTCCTCCGCGTCTCCCAATGGCTGCGTCGCGTATCATGACACGATCGAATCGCCCGAGAAATCGAAACTACTAGCCTGCGCTGCGTAGGCTAACTGAAAATGTGTCCGCAGTCGCAGCACACGTAGAAAAGTTTCTTTTCGATTTTTGTCAGCGTCAGCCATGTGTGCCCATCATCGAACCAGCCAATCTTGTGGTCCAATGAGATGTTATCTCGGGCGAGGCTTACCATGCCAGTCTCGGCACTTCTTTCCTGTGACTGGAAGAAGACGGCCTCTTCATGGTTGCACCTAGGGCAATTCTTATTCGACCTAGGCAGCTGCAGGCAAGAACACCAGTCAGCCATTAGTCAAATTGAGGTATGTCAAGCTCCAGAAATTGAAACACAATTCCGTAGACCGGCAGGCGCTCCATTTTCATTTCCATCACCGGACGTCGAAACGTTCGGACAAGATGCTCGTATTAGGATCTGGTTCGGTGCTTCGACTCAGATACTTTGATGCAGTTCATTCCAGGGCTCTTCGTCGTATTCGTCGAACGGGTCGATGTCGATGTCCAGCGTGGGCACAGAGTACCGCACTTTCCTCTTCTCCTTCTGTCGGGACGCAACAGTCGTTTCGACGGCCATGTCGCCACAGGCATCGCAAGACAAAAGCTCGTTGCAAAGAAGACAGAGGATTGGCAAGGAGTCACTAACCGTTGGATCAGAGCCGACGTCTTGCGTTACGCCGGCAGTCTCTCCGGCCGAGTTGTTGAGGACGTTGCGAAAGACACAGCTGGACTGCGCCTCTTCCGTGTACTGACAAGTGCGGCACGTAAACTGCAGTTTGTGAGCATCTCCGTCCTCCTTGGGGTAAAGCATGTTGGAACACTCGGAGCAGAAGCGGAAAGTGATCTGCTCGAGCTTCTTGGGGCCGGACGTGTCCTCCAGGGAGTTGGTGGACTGTGGAGTGGCCATGTCGGTAAGTATCGGCGGAAAGTGCGCGGCCGAGTCCAGCGTCGAGATTTTGGAAGACGAATCAGCCTTCTGGCTGTGATGATGTCGTGAAGGCGTATCGGACGAAGGAGCAAATGCCGTCGAAGAGCGTGATATACTAGCGGCGTTGGCGCATCAGCGACGAAGCAAGGATAGCGTTGCAGCCGGGTGAATGATGCGCTGCGACCAAGACGTCGGCTTATCATTCACTCGTCCGAGTCGTCCAGGCTCTCGTTCAGTGTCGCAAGGGGTGGCGGAGCAGGGTCGTGTAGCGTGAGAGAGAGAGGTCGCCACGCAGTTGCGTACGGTTGAAGACAGAGATTAAGAGTCATACAAGGGGCCATGTGCGCTCTGCAGCTGTGGAACCCAAAAGAAGCGGCCGCTATCCGCGAGCCTGCGCTGATTGGCCACCTTTGGGTTAGCTTTTCCCTGTGGCACTAGGTAATTACGTACACATATTTGCATTGGAAGCGTGCGGGAGGCGAGTCCGGTTTGGGGTCTAAGCCACAGCAGTAGGGCCTGACTACTGTACATAGTTCGGTATCAATCATTCATGCAGAATGCAAGCCTGTTCGAAACCAGCATCCTGTCAAAGTCAGCTGCCCAAGACTACGCATCTCCTCGCACAGCTTTTCCTCAAATCAGTCCAGTAGGTAAGCCGTGAGAATAGACATGATACTTGCTGGTACGGGCCGGCCGTGCACGTGGGATAAATGTTGGGTCAGAACCAGGATCGGAGCGGTCCATCAGCGTGATCTCATCGCCGTGAGACAGTGAACAAATCCAGCCTTTTTGTTCAACCATGATTCACCAAGAGAATGCGCTTGGCACCGCAGCACCCGTCTCGGCCTGCATGAAATGGGTCCGTTCGGATACAAACCCGGTGGTGCCGTTTGTCAGTACTGAGAAAGTACAGCAGGTCAACCCACAGCGAAGATCAACCCAGCACCAGCCTCGGGTCGTCATGTTCACAAAGCCGTGCTACCATCATCGAAGAAGCAAAGTCGTTCGCCTTCCCATATTCCTCAGCCCGACTCCACAGTCGAGACAGGATCGCAAGACAAGTTTGAGAGAAGAGATCCAGGTCTTCGGAGAGGATGAGGGTATTCCATATACTGACACATCTGACTCAACATGTCTGGAATCAGTAGACCTGTCGATCTTTACGATCATTCGTCAGTAGCGCCGATGATCAGACAGGATTTGCCTTTGAACCCACAGCACGCTCAAGGCTGATCATTACCACGCACTGCAGATCCCTCTGGTCAGATCAAAGGCAGTAGTACATGCGTAGTACCCGTTCATTTGCTCGATCTGACACATCCCATGCTTTTCTGAACAAAAGCCAAGCATGGCCTCACCCACATGACAAAGCTCCAGAACATGCCACGGACCCAGCTCAGCCCACCGGCAACAAGTTCCGCATCGCACAAGAGAATAAGCAAGTTGGGCAGAAGCAAGACCGGTGTCACTCTCAAAAGCACTTTGGCACTCCTTGACGATGTACAGGGGGATGGATGCTCCACCTGGACAAGATCCTCTTCCCGCGTGGCCCCCTCGTGATCAGAAATGATCAGCGATTACCGTCCAGCTAAAATGCTAGACACCTGCCGTGTCCCGCGAACCAGGGAGAGAGGTTCGGGTTGACCACGCGCGCGTGCATCCAGGAACGGACCCCCGAGGAAATATTTGAAGAGAACGGGGATAGCAAGCGAGGGTCTGCTCTCGACGAATACCTATGTATATTCACACTCTGTCTGTAATCCCGTATATGATGAGCAGAATAAGTACAACAGCCAAACAAGTAGTTTCTAGATGGCTTTTCAGAAGCAGTTATCAGTGAAAATAGTAGTAGAATGGCTCAGATCCTCTTGTCGGCTACCTGCTTGTACATATCTTACCGGCCTCGAGGGGGGCAATGGAATCCCGCAAAGAAAGGCGTCTTCAGGTGACCATGTCCAAATGACCCGCCAACCAGGCCGCCCCGCCTCTTAATAAGCGCGCCCACTGATGACAAGGTGGGGAGGCGCATCCCAACGAAGCAACGTCCTGCCGTCGCAATTGGCACGTCATTTCATGAATTGAGCGATTCCTCCCACATAGATAACCACCGGGAAACAGCTCACATATTCCCCTGTCTTGACGACCAATTCACTCTCCACTTTAACAACACGCATACTTCGTCGTCAAGCTTCTCACTCACCTTCATCCAGAACTTGCGAGAGCTTCCGTAATTCCTCTACAGCCCAACCATCTCTCCCCCTCATCGCAACCATGGTACGAGAAAAGAAAAACCTCTTCCTTGCTCTAACCCGCGCCCATCGGCTCACTGTCTGTGGTCGCGAACCTAGGCTGAAACCGGTCTCCCACCCAACTGGGAAGTCCGTCACTCCAACTCCAAGAACCTTCCGTACTACTTCAACTCGGCCGACAAGGTGTCCCGCTGGGAACCGCCCCAGGGCACCGACACGGAGAAGCTGAAGCATTACATGGCCGCTCACCATAGTGCTGGTGCACGACCCGGCGCCGTGCCAGGTGTGCCTGAGGGCAAAATCCGCGCTGCCCACCTTCTTGTCAAGCATCGCGATAGCAGACGGCCCAGCAGCTGGAGAGAGGTACGCTGTCCCCTTTTTCCAAGCTCAATAGCGGACTCGCGACTCACCAGTGATGTATAGTCCGAGATCACGCGCTCCAAGGACGAAGCCGCCGATATCATCCGCGCCCACGAGGCCAAAATCACCTCGGGCGCCGTCTCGCTCGGCGACCTCGCCCCTACCGAGTCGGACTGTTCCTCTGCCCGCAAGCGTGGGGATCTCGGCTACTTCGGTCACGGCGACATGCAAAAGGAGTTTGAGGATGCCGCTTTTGCCTTGAAGCCCGGTGAGATGAGTGGCGTGGTGGAGACGGCCAGTGGGCTGCATTTGATTGAGAGGTAAGACAAACACCCCCTTACATTATGTTCGACCCAACTTGTTGGATGCGGAGGCGATGACGATTGAGCATCGCATGGCTAATACCTGCCAATACAGGTTGGAATAGTGGATCGGAATTTAAAAAAAAAAGCCCGAGTGTGTAGACATCATCAGTAGACCTGTGATTCGTCTACTCTTCAAAGTTACCTTTGACAAGCGTAAATATGGAAATCACGGAAATCAAGATCAAAATTAGCACGCACACGCAATGTGTCAGAGCGCGATGAATTACAAGATTTTCTATGTCCCCTTCATATTTGATCTGTCTGTCTCGGTAATACCCGTTAAGAGCTATGAGGACACATGTGTACCGGAGATCGCCCCAAGAAAGCCCTCGTCATATGGTCGCCACCCAGAGCACAAAGCCCTTAAATGGCTCAATCGTCGTAAACACCACCGTCATGACGCCAAACATGGTCATTGCCAACACAGCATATGGCGCGGCCCGGCTCTTGATCTCGTACAGGCAGGAAACGCCCATTGCCGCTCCATTGATGCCAATGGTTACGCCAGTCGCAACGGTCACAGGGCTGTCTTCCACCTCTGACATGCCATCTAGACATAGAAGTGTCTTGATGCGGTTTCTGAATGATTGACCGCGACGGAATTGAGCTTGGCGCATAGCAAAGGTCTCCTCAGCGTCACCGGTGAGGATGACGCGGCGGCCGGGAGAAGCAGTAAGCCTGTCGACGAGATAAGGGTACGTGAGTTGGCCTAGAATCCCGTTGCTCACCACGAGCGCTGCGTTGAGGGCAAGGTTTCCACCAATAGCCTTGACAGCTGGTTTAGCCAGCGCGAGTGTCGTGCTACGTGCCGCAAATGCGAGCGCTTCCGATGCTTCGAGGCCTAGCAGACGACCCGCTAGCACGGACAAGAAGACATTTCCTGCTGCCGCAAGGATGGATACGAGCGCAATAAGTATGCCTGTCAAGCTGAACAACTGTTTTCGACACTCGTAGAGCTTAAATCCCCATGTGAGTATGCCACACTCGAGAAGTGAGAGCGCCGCATCGCCGGCTCCGAACCAGTTGCGAGGGTTCTCGATCACAGGTGTCTTTGTCAGTATGGATGTCCAGATCGCGTAAAGCGGCGTGCCGCTGCTAAAGTTTTTGAGAATCCTGTCGAGGTCTCCGGCTATAAAATCAAGTCCCTTGATCCTCGTGTAGCCGAGCATCAGAAGAGTGGTGCCAAGCACTGGGTTCATCAAGGTCGCCATGGCTCTCTTCAGCTCCTCATGGGACCCAGCTAACGATGACCTTTTAAATGCTTTCTGTACTTTGATGGAGAAGATCCAGCAAAACCACAAGCAAAATCCGTCAAGAAGTCTCTCGTCACCAGTGACCAGAGCAAACGGGAGGCCGCCTGCCACTGCACAGAGAACCGGCAGTATAACATAAAAGTTGCTTCGAAGAGAATGCCAGACTCGAGGCCTGCTTTTCTCGGAAGAATGGATTGCACCTTCTGCCAATGTTTGCTGGCTTGGACGTGGTGTTGGCTCACCCTCGGACTCGGACTGGGACGGTTCGTATCCAGCGGCTTTACCGGACGCTCTGGAGCGCTGATCTAGGTTGTGCCACGGTCTATTGGCGTCCCATTGTTGTAAAGAGACTTGCGCGAATCGATTCGGAAACGCGCGTTCTTGCTTGGCCCGTCGGCGCAATTGAATGCGAAGGGCGAGAGCCAAGAAGCACACAAGGAATACGACGATCGATGAAACAAAATTGGTAATAACTGTGCCCCGTTAGCTGCCTGGGAGCTAGCAGGTGGCCGCAGTGGTTACCAAAAGTTCCAATGATGCGTCCAATGTCGTGAGCGCTCAACGTGCGATTCACTGTCACAATTGGAATCGGAAACCCCACGCCGAGGTGTGAATTAATGAAGTCAATCTGCGTTCAGGTAAGTTCCGAGTGTGCGAGTCTCTTTGATCCGAGTCGGCATCCTGGCTCACCCTTGGCTTGATCCAGATCTGATAGAAAGTTTCACAGCCGCCCCAGAGCCGAGCCGTTGCCGCCATGAACGAGAAGAGTAGCACCATTCCGAGGATCGAAGCGAAAAAGCCGAGGTCGGCAGGGACAAGGATCCAGCTCAGTCCCCATATGACCAACTCGCTAGTTAGATAGATGATGATGACGCACAATGAATTTCCAATGTGGCAGAAGACGGTAACCCGTCGGTCTCTCCAGATATTCGAGATAGCCATGGTCGACAGGCAAGCCTCGCTCTTGGTTTGGAGGTGTGGAAAGAAGCAAGAGGCGAGCTACGTGGAAGTGAAATCATATTTCTAGGCTGGGCCTCTGTCACATGGCTTGTATAAGACGGGGGAACCTGAACCTTGAACATTGATCGTGACCTTTTGCAGAAGATGGACCTTTTCACCGCAGCCCAAAACGGCGTTTGGCCGAAAGTGATGGTCACCTTTCCCCGGGTCTGACGATGCACTGCCATTGTCAGAAACGCATCAGCAGGTTACACCCAGCGACCACTGCGCTAGAGGCACTGGCATTGGATGTCACGTCCAAGGTGCAGATGGATGTGAAACGTAGACCCAGGTTTCCACTGCTGGGAGGCAACGATACCCTTGAGAATGGCCTGATGATGGGTCGTTCCTCTACGTAATTACAGCCAAGTCATCACATGGTCTTTCTCCCAGGTTGGCGTTCCGGGGCATGCTGATATTGTTCAAATGCTTCCAGCAACATATAGGTGTGCGTGATACAGCTCCAAGAGCGTCGTGCCCACGCACGCAGGGTCAACTTGCAGACCAAGTCCAAGCGCCACTACACCATGGGCACAGGAAGTTGAAAGCAAACGGCATGGCTGTTTCCTAAATTAGATTGCAGCTTGCCTTCGTAGAGGCATCCGAAACGAGGCAACCACAGTGAGGGCTTTAGGAGACACAAACATACGCTTCCACAGGGATCACCCGCCCGTCCCGCTCAGACTTCCATGGAGGAACACGCAGTAGCATTTATAGAATCGGGGTTTGCTTCCGGCTCACAGCAAGACGTTGCAAAACGTTGGACAATTTCAAACGGGCCAGACCTGCAGGAACACAGGACTCGGACTGGAAAAGCGTTTTAGGCCATTGCCACGTGGCGCAAGAATCGGGAGTGACGTTTCAACCTCGATATGCGTAAAAGGACGAGTTAGTGATCTATCAGGGTAAACCTGTATCAGAGGAGTGGAGATGAAGCGGCAAGCTGGTGCACCCTGTGTACAGGTATGGGAAAAGATGGTATGCAGGTCCCCCCTGTGAGAGTTGACCCTTGAGAGGTCATTGCAACAGCTAGCCGCAAGTTGGGCGCATGGTGGTGGAGTTGGAGGAATGCAGGCGACGGGCCCCTGGTTCTTGCCACGGTTGATGACTTGCAGCAGACTCTGTACTACCCATGGTACTGCTCCGCGACACGTCCAGAGGTTCCGACAACCATTGTTTATGGTAGTTTTCCCTATCTCTAGCTGGTATTCGAAGTGTAGTGGTCTTGTAGCTTTGTACGTCGATAGTGACTTCCCTGCCATGTGGCCGACGGCAACTGGGGGTCCGTCCCTTCCTTCTACTCTGGACGCCGGTGCTAGGTATCACCAAGGGTACCTGTATGTAAAACGAATGGCAAGCTGAAAGAGCAGTGCCAACCATCTTTCCTAGTAATACTAGTAGTGCTTCGGTTAACGTCATTGTCATAGCGCTTCTCGAAATAAAAGGTATCGGTTAGCACTGCCAAATCTAGTTTTAAGCTCTAAAGAAAGGCCTTTGTGCTCGGGTTCGAGCTTAATGCTCTCCACATGACTAGGACAGGCTGTGGCCCAGGCAGATTGACCGGCGCGGCCCCACAGTCCCTTGAAACTGCACTGAGCCAATCACTTCCATCCATCGACTTCTCTCGGTAACACGCCATCACGCCTAAACAATGGAAATCCACTTTGGCATCTCTCAGCCAAACCACGCTCAACTGCCTCGACTCATCGTGCTCTTATGAGCAACGACATCAATTACGGCGTACGGGATCGGTTCCTCCATCGTGTTTCTGCGGGCTCGGATCCCGAGAGGGCTGCACAACATCGTCATCTAGGCTCCTTGCTCACCTGCGATTGCACCGCATTGGCGCATCCGTCGCGTCAGCCTACAACTCATGAGTCCGCACCAAGTCTTATCAGCGTCACTTCTGTCACGGCCCTGAGACACCCTTGTGTGACGATTGATCCGTATTTACTCTCAGGGGGAGCATCCATGAACCTTGAAAAACGCCACCTCGCTTCCTCAAGATAGAAAAAATGGACCCCAGCTCCAAGGAACAGGCACACAACCTCTTGCTACAGGCTGCTCGCACATACGGCATCCAGATCCGGCGTAATGAGGTACAGCAGGTCCTGGAAGACGCTCACCAAGGCGCACTTCTGAGAGACTGGGCTGTCACACACCTATCTACCGACACGTTGCTGACAGAAAACGAGCTTGCTCTGTAAGGCTGTAATATCTCAGGCTCAAGGTCAAATAACTCATCGTACATGGCTGATACCGTCGGGGTTCTCACAGATACAAGGACCTGGACAGAAGCGGTCAAGTCGATCAACTGATCGAGCAGCAGGATCTGGCTGAGGTCCGAGGCGTGAACGAGGACGACCTCAGGCAGGCCATTGATCATCTCAAGCAATCTACCACTGCTATATCCAAGAAAACTGAAACGCTACGCCAAAAAACAGATGCTCTCAACCGCCTAGTGACTAAACAAGCTGAGAGTGATGCCCGAAGGAATCGTTTGGAGCAGGCCCAGCGAAAGAAATACCGCGATGAGCGCAGCCAACTTTCTCAACAAGTACGTAATGCTGCCCGTCAAGGCGAACCATAGCTCTGGCTTACGTTTGCAAAAAGGTGGAGGACATATCCCGACAGTTGGAGCTGGACCTCGTGAACCTCGAGCGTCAAGGCCCGGCTCTACACGATACAGCCGCAGATGTAGCTCAATCCGACGACAAGCTGCTCATGAGCCTGCAAAAGTTGGCTTGGGAGCTTCACCGACCTGAGCCAGACGAAGCTGCAGGCATGGAAAAGTTGCAGGAAAGCTGCATGCGGTTTGTCAAAGTACAACCAAGCCCGAGATCTTGCCTTTCTAACGTGTCGTAGATTGACCAATGCGACGGTAGAAACGATTCGAACGAAACTAGACGTTATTTACTTGGACACTTTGATGGCAGCAGAGCGGTCTGATGATGTAAAAGCTGCCCCTGATGACGATGTCGAGGCTCTTCGACAAGAACTGGAGTCACTTTACTCGGAGATCCTGCCCGTTGCGCAGATGTCGATCAATCAGCAACACTTGGATCCTGGTACCAGATCAGCTGCCTCCAGAGCTGCTAAGAACTCAGACCGCACAGTAGCGGCCTTGGAATATGTAAGCATGGACCTGAAATGCACGGCTCTCCAAGACTGACATGTGGCAGGTGAACGAATGTCTGGACTATCTCCTCGATCGCACCGACTGCTTCCATAGTTACGTCAACGCACAGAAATCCCATCAACTTGCAACGGCCATGATAACGGCTGCCGCGAGAGCAGAGCTTGACGTAGATATATTACTCGACGAAACGCTCAAGACTCGAGCGACCCTCACCTCAACCATTGATGCATCTCCTGTCAGACCTCGAAATCAGCACTTCATCAAGGGCCAAAACTTAATTGGTGACCCGGGTGTCAACGAGGAGCCCGCTTTGGAAGCCCTTTTCCGCAATCTGTCCATCCCTGCTACGTGCTTGTCAGACATGAAAGATGGAAAACCAATATTTACGAAGCTTGCCAAAGCAGTCGCCGACCGGTCTCGAAAAGTCGACGAGGTCAGCAAAAGCGCGCAGGAGAATTTCGAGACGACGGTGACAAGCCAGCTTGGAGCAAACATCCAAGCTATCCAACTTTTGCGCGACAGTCTTATGGCGGAGAGCCCTTACGCCAAAGTTGAGCTCGTCGATCCGGAGATGGATAGCTCCATCGTGTTGCTGGCACAGGAGGTCGATAAGGCAAAGAGAGAAGTGCAGACCATCGAGACACCGCGCGGCCAGGGAGGCATGAGCAAGAAGCAACTGGAGTTCATCCAGCGATGGGGCTCTTAAGCTTCAATTCCGAAACCTTTGGTTTTCGTCAGACAAGACATCAACCAAGAAGCATTCATGTCCTAGTGAGCCTAGCATCTGTGTTCAAGGGCATCTGAAAAGGCTTTGAGACTTGAGGTGGCTGCCCACTGGTCAAGAAAAGGACATGCGGACTTGGAGAGTAACGACTCCCTTTTTCTAACAACTCGCTCTTGCATGAGGCTAGATAGATATCTTGGCTTGTTGCCCCTGAATATCTCGAACAACATTTCAATCGACTTGAGTAACGACAAAGTATCAAGTACAGCAACAGCTAGCTTAAGCTGAAAGATCCAGTGGAGACTTGCACCCAAAGGCATTTAGCTGGGGAGTCGAGTACGCCACAATGAGCGTCTTGACTGATGAATAGATACCGAGGATTCCGAGCGTGACTGCCCCCAAGAAGTAGAGCAGATTCAAAACGTTCATGTACCAGCGACCCGAGAAAAAGCCCCTGACCAAGCGCTTTATGCCGCTATCCTGAGTTCTGACTTCGCCCGTGGCGGGGTCAAATCCTGCCTCATTCTTCATAGCCGCCAGCTGGACTCGGTATCCGATGCTCAGTAAAGGAGGGAATGTGTAAGTAAAGTGAAGGATACAAGTCGCGGCAACAATGGACGTGAAGCCGGCAAAGGCTGGAATGGCAGCGGCAATGATGTACGCAATAGCCCAGTAGATGGGGACCAGGCTGATCCAGATGAATTGGCTGCCCTTCTTCTCCAGCGGTGGAGCGTGAAATATCTCGACCAAGATGTTGTTATAGAGCACTGCGGTAGAGATTTCATGTCAGAATGGTTCATGCGTAGAGATGAGCTGCGCAATTACTTACATTTAATGCCAATATTGCTGTACAAGGCAGCGCAAATCAGAGCTGTAATAATAGCGAGGACATTCGAGGCTGTCTGCAACGCATAGCCAGAGATGCCAAGATAGGATGGTGTTTGCACGTATTGCCCTTGATATGCGTACATGAAAAGGCCATAGAGCATGTAGAAGACGAAAATGAAGAGTTGAGCACTCCACATGCCTTTGAGGAAGTCACGCGGCTGGCGAATCTCAGCCATGAAGTCCGGGAAGATCATGGCGCCACCGAACGAATAGACGGCTTGCATCGCACCAGTCAGCGAGCCAGCGAAGTCGCTGGTATTCGGAAGGCCCACGCTATGTTGGACTGGTGGATAGGTGCCATTGACGGGTGTGACGAGCTTCATGTCAACGGCGGAGCCGGCGGCGAGGGCTGATGCGGAATACAGAGGAGGCGAGTGTGCGGCAGCGCCCATGGTAATACACATGATGACGATGTTGATCCAAACCGCCGCGTTGGCGAGCCAGGTGAAGCGTTGCAGGGTTCGCACTTGACCGAGAACAAATCCTGCGATGGCCAGGACCAGACAACACACGGCGTAGCAGAGCTTGAACTTGGTAGCCTCGGACAGGGCTTGGCCGTTGGATATCACGAGAGCACCGACGTTGCAGAGGAGCTGGAGAGACGACAAGACGTTGAACAGGATCCGGCACCACGGTCCGTATACGCGGAATCCAATGTCTGCGAAATTTTTGACGGGAAATTCGTATGAATCAAGTCCTGCAATTTTGGTCAGAGAACCAGGGAAAAAGTCGACTTAGGCTACACATGCTGCTAGGTTTCTCGAGATTAGGGTCAGAGGTGGATGCTTACCCATGAAACAGTCCCATAGAAGCCAGCCGGATACTCCAGCCAGTGCCCCGAAGACGGTGTACAATAGCGTGCCGGGTCTGCGGGCATAGCACCACCAAGGTCAGTTACATGTATTACTGTACGTTTCGGGAAGCATAGCACATACACCCAGCCTGTAGTGGCAAACGCATAGCCCAGGCCAAAGGGTCCAAAGATGTCTGTTGTGATGAGGTAAAATATGGCAGACGCAGTAGCGGTACGCATCGCCCTTGATGCGTTGGTCCACTCTTGGTCCGAGATGGATTTACGCGTCTCCAAGCTGGCATAGTTGTTGCTGAACTTCTCTTGTCCCTCGCTCATCTTGGACATCTCCAGGTTGGGCAGCAACAAGCGCGACATGGTCACGCCCTCCTTGGGATGTTCGAGCTGGTCCTGCTCGGCGCGTGTGATGACGGCATAATGGTGGTACTCGTGAAAGGAGATGGAAGCATCGTGCAGAGCCCGAAGACGAGGCGGGACTGCAACGTTGGACGGCGACGAATCCTGGCTGGAGACCTTGATGGAGGTCGACTCCTCGGGTTGTTTCTCAGAGATATCCATAGCTGCCGTTTGAGTGATGGATCGATTGAATTTTTGACTCTTCTGTCAAGCTCGAACCAGTCGCTGATAAAGATACGCGGCTTAGAGAGAGTGATATAGGTATGGAATGACGGCGTCGCTGCAAGCAGGCAAGCAAGCGCCAAAACTTATATACATGTATGGGGGATGTTGGGCGTTGCATCAGCGTTAGCTCTGGGACCTACCTACCCCGCTTCTAACCATGGTAAACCGTGGCTACAGGTATATCATGTCTTTTAAAACCACTCCTATAACGGACGTTCTGCCTCAGAATGAAGCCGGACGTCGCAGCTGCCCTTTGCCAGCAGTTCCAGTCGGGTGAGTTTCGGGTCCGTTGGTCGGTCCTCAGTGTTTACCTGAAATGGACTCCGCAACGCGGGGGGGGCGACAGGCCTCATCGACCAACGGGCTGAGCAGTGGGCCAACTGCTTCCCCAGAAAATCGAGCCTTGTTAGGGCCGTTCAGTCCTAACCGTTTCCAACAGGCCAGCAACACGTTAGTGTCATCCCTGGCCACGTGCTTATCGGCTACGTGGGTGGGCCGATCATAAGCCACTGCCACGCCCTCCACGTATCATCATTACGGGTCCGGGGGATCTACCCCTGCAGCCAAGTTGTCAAATACGAGTATCTGTGGTGTGTTCTGCTGTTTCCTCTAGCCGAACTTCAAGCAGATGCAGATCTCGTGGCACTGGTTGGAGCCGTTCATCATGTTGAACGAGTGTTTCAAATGTTTCTTTAGCATCGAGTTGAAACCAGTCAGTATCAACTCCGGGCTCAATGCCGGAGAAGAGCTCTCTAGCCCGGAACGAATATCCCCAATCCCCCAAGCGAGTGAGTGAGTTTAGGTGGAGGGTGCAGTGCACTGACCTTCGGAGATATGGGGCGATTGGGCTAGAATGAAATCGTCTTGACCAGAAATGGTGTCCATGTGACGCCATTACCTTCCTACAGAGAAGCCGGCCCATATCCGGATCCTATCGGCCAACGCCATCGAAGATACCCTTGAACGATGAGCGATGGAGCAATTTCGGGGCTCATGGATATCGAAGGTGTGTCGGGTCGGCCGGCATCGTCAGTTCATGTTGGTGTGTAATGATCCAACGCCAAAAGGGGCAAGAAACGGAGAAAAGCCACGATTGAAGCGAAAACAGGCTCAAGTGAAGCGGTTCACGCAATAGTATAAAGTTCGACCCCGGGGCTTGTTTTTGACCCCGAAAACCAAGCTTCACGGCCACAATACAGTGCATCATGGATTTGTTTCACGCCCCAACCTTTGCTTCCCACGTTCAAGGCCTCCTGGACAAGTTTCATTGTCCGGGTGCTTCTATTGCCATTGTTCAGAATCACACCATCGCTTCGGCTGGTTTCGGTCTCGTTCATCTGAACCCAAAGATACCCATGACGGCTGATACTCTACTCGACGTTGCGTCCGCCTCCAAGTCTCTTACAGCGGCATCAGTTGCTCTTCTTATCGAAGATGACAAAAGATACCCCAATGTTACGTATCAGACTACCATGTCGAGCCTGCTGCCGGATGATTTTGTCATGTCCGAGAAGAGCTACACCGAGCAGGTGACAATCGAGGACGTGCTCTCTCATCGCACAGGTGTCGCACCGTGAGTTCATGATCCTCGTTGACACATGCCAGACCTCGCTTTAGTAGAGTTTTCCTGACATTGGATTTATCCAGCCACGACTTCTCATACCTTGGCCCTGGGTCTTCTCACCCTGATAATGCCAAGTCTGTGACACGCAACTTACGCAACCTGGCCGTGGCGGAACCCATACGCACCAAGTTCATGTACTGCAACATGATGTACACAGTAGCCACTCACCTTATCGAGACTCTAACGCGGCTTCCGTTTGCGGACTTTTTGCAGGATCACTTTTTTGGCCCGCTTGGTATGAACTCTACGAATCTGGATCCCAGCCGTGCAAGGGCCAAGGGGCTCGGAAGCCGCATCACCCCGGGCTACGTCTGGGATGATGCGAAGAAAAACTACACGGCATTCCCTTTTCCAGACGTTCATGAAGCCCAGGGCGCCGGCGGCGTTGTGTCCAGCGCCAACGATTATATCAAATACGTGCGGGCCATCATGAACAACGAAGGGCCATTCACCGAGAAAATCTACAAGGATCTCATAACAACCCGTTCCGTCGAAGACCCGGATTACACGCAGCGACAGGCTCTAACATCTTCAATGCTATACGGGACGGCGTGGGAAATTTTCTTCTATCGCGGCCACATGGTAATCAGCCACACGGGGTCCAACCCGGGTGCTAAGATTGCGCACTGGTTCATTCCCTCGATTAAATTCGGAGGAGTCATCATGACAAATGCCGACAGTGGTAGTACGCCCCGCGACATCCTTCAAAACGAACTGACGGACGCTGCGCTCAAGATCCCAACCCGAGAGCGCCTCGATTGGCAGAATCTGCTGGGCCGCGGTGACGGTGGTAATAGCGGCGGCGGCGGCGGCGGTAATGACCTTTTCTCGCAGTTGTGTCCCGGTTTGGCAAAGCCGGAAGCACAGACGAAGTCGCTAGGCCAATATGTGGGCACCTATTGGAATGCTGGATACCATAACATGATCGTGGACATACAGGGTGGTAACCTCCACATCAATGCGTCAGATCGGTCCTTCGGATTTCGGATTGTGTTTGAGCATGCTTGCAAGCAGACCAAGTACATTGCTCACCTTTACGCGGATCACGATTCTGGCGATTCGCCCATGCCGGCAGAGTTCAAGTTTGACGCGAGCGGAAGAGTAGTGAAATTGGGACTGATGTTGGAGAGTACGATCAAGGATATGATTTGGTTCGAGAGACAGCATTAGCTATGTACTTGCTGCGGTTGATTGTATAGGAGTATCTACTCCGTAGATCTTTGCTAATTGACATGGAGTCCTGCAGTATAGTACAAGGCTTCCAATAATCCGACGTTTTGCGGGCAGCCTGGGGCGAACTTGCTCAGCCTGTCCAATTCGAGCAGGTTCCGCCGTTGTTGGCGCGACCCAGCAGCTCGGATCAGGCTGGCCTGATATGGCGCATCGCATCGCATTGTCCCAGCAAGGTTAGCGGCAATTGACTAGGGGCCCGTCAGGGGGGGCCTTGGCACGTGTCTGGGGGAGGAAACATTGACGTTGGTGGGCCTCCCTCCCACTGATAACCTCAATAGATGGTCAATCGGCGTGGGGGGGCTCGGCAGAGTCAGATCCATCCGTCATTCCGCCATTCCGTCCTTCACTGTGTTCCGTTGTTCCGTCATTCCGTCGCCGTGCTTAAGCGCATATACCGCCTGCCTCGACCATGCGCTCTCCGAAATTTGGCCGACTGCCCATGCTTGACTGTTGAGCACATGGAGATTGGGAGAAAAAGGAACACGAAGGGGCCAGCGACAGGCTGCCATCAATCGATCCATCTACCTACCTCCTAGTTCTCTTGCCACGGACCACCGCACGTCAATGGCGAACAAGAAAGAGGCTCCCTTCGCGACCTGGCCATCTCCTATCGCTGCTGCGACCATTGCACGGGAAGCTAGATCATTTGACTGTCCACGAGTGAATGTAAGCTGGCATCCGGCCCCGGCTGTGCACTAGAGCCATTGAACTAAACTTGCACTCACACAGGCTCGCTCTGGTCGCGCTTTTTGCGGCGAGACTACTCCTGATGGACGCAAAACCATTATTGAAATCACCAAGACCGGCGTCAAACCAGTGCTGCCCGCCCAGTTCAGCGCCGAGAACACAGTTTATGGCTACGGTTCGGGTATTTTTGACGTCCTGCAAGATGGCCGTATCATATTTTCCGACCGTGACCGAGCCGTCTGTCTCCTAGATCCAGACACAGGCATCGTTACTTCCCTTTTCGAAAGCACGGGACTACACTATGCAAGTTTTTCCGCCAATCCGTGCTCTTCTTGGGTCCTGGCCATCCAAGAAGATCGTAGAAACGGTATTCCACCAAAGGAAACCAAGAACTGCGTCGTGGTCATCAATGCCGATACGGGTGAGATCAAGACGATTCTCGACGGCGCCGATTTCTTTTTCCAGCCGCGTTTCAGCGCAGATGGAGCAAGACTCTCGTGGACCCAGTATAATCGGCCTCAACTCCCTTATACGGATGTACAGCTGCACTGGGCGGAGTGGCGCCAGGATGGAAGTGTTTCCAATGTGCGCCTGATTGCTGGAACCAGCCACGACAGTGTTGCCGAGCCTCGCTGGGGGCCAGATGGATCTCTGTATTTCGCCAAGGAGGCGGGACCCTATCGCCAACTATTCAGGATTGCGCCCGGTAGCGAAGAACAGATTCCAATCGAGCTGTCTGGGCTGGAGAAAGCAGAATTCTCTTTCGCCGGACACGTAGAGACAATGTGAGTAAGGGGTTTCGTACAGCCGTTACCTGCCGTGTTGCATAGACTTACAATGATACAACAGTAGTACGTACGCGATCCTCGACAAGCAGCACATACTGGCTACACCAATCATCGATGGAGTTACTCGCGTCGTCTCCATCAACGTCACCAACAGCGAGTGGCAGTATCTCAGCAAGACCAGTACCATTTGCCACCTCCCCCATGATGCTGTGTGTCGTTACGATGACACATCCGCGCTTATCATTGGTGCCGGCACGCATAATGGCGACGCAATTCATCGTATCGACATCCTTGATGCCGAAAAGAGCAGCGTTCTCCGCAGGTCACTAGAGCAAGAGCTGCCGCAGACAGTAGTATCATCACCGGAAACTTTACGAGTTCGCTCCAGAAGCTCACCCTCCCGCGACATTTACGGTTTTCTCTGGATGCCTCACAATGAGAGCTACACGGCGCCGGAGGGCACTTTGCCCCCTCTCATCATTGAAACTCACGGGGGCCCCGTCGGCCAAGCTGGCTGTGGTCTCAGTCCCCGAATCCAATACTTTACGTCCCGAGGTTATGCATACGTACAGGTCAACTATGCAGGATCCACAGGTCACGGCAGAGACTACAGACAATCACTCTTCGGCAACTGGGGGATCCTCGATGCCCAAGATGTCGTGGAAATGGCCGACCATCTGCTTACATCAGGACGGGTACGACCGGGCGCCATTGGCGTTACGGGAGCCAGCGCAGGGGGCTACAACACGCTGCAGGTTCTGTCGAAGCACTCGGATAAATTCGCCGGTGGTGTTTGCGAATGTGGCGTGAGTGACCTGGAGACGCTCGACGCGGGGACTCACAAGATAGAAGCAGACTCCATACCTGCCCTAGTGTTGAGGAATCCTCAAGACGCCAGCAAGGAAGCACGCCTCGAGGTCTATCGTGAGAGAAGTGCACTGTATCACACCGAGGGGATTACATCGCCACTGTTGCTCATACACGGGACAGAAGACACCGCGGTTCCGGTCGCGCAAGCAAGAGTCATCTATGAGGCGTTGAAGAAGAGGGATGCGAATGTCAAGTTTGTGGAAGTTCCGGGCGAGGATCATATGCTGTCGAAGCCTGATACAGTGAAAATGACGATAGAAGAGACGGAAAAGTGGTGGAGAATGACATTGTTGGGAAATAAGGAAGACTAGCAGGTACTATATATACGGTACTCAACTGATAAGCGCCGCCGGAACCCTTACTTGGTCTGGAAGTCTATTTCCGCTCCCGAGGGCAATCTATACTGGCCTAGAAGACTCATCCAGCATGGTCATTCGACAGGACAACAAGAAAAGAACACCTCAAGTCCCCATAGATTTTTCAACGAGCTTATCAGAGAAGCCAACCACAAGCTCTGACTGGTCGCAGGCCTCCGAGGCTAAGAATCCGCAGGTGCATGGGACTAAGACTACCACTACAAGTAATGTACATAAATATGTATGTATGCTGATGCTGACGGGCGTGAGACACTCAACTGCCCACCCCTGGAGACATGTTCCCATCCAGGAGACAACGGTGAAGCGCATATCCATTCACGTTACGACTGCGAACCTCACCATATCGCGAGACGCTTTCCTATTGCCACATGAGGAACATTCGATGACCCAGTGTGGTAGCAAACAACGCCCCAGTCGCTCACTCATGCACGCTATATCTGGCCCTTGCTCACGATCTACATACATACAACACGCATCCCTGCGTTCTCATCTCAACATCCTCGCCCAAGGGCCGCACTCATCCTTGATTGATCCGGCAATCAGAAGACAAGTTCTAGCAAAACGAGCTGGGCCATTTCATCGAAGATGGGAGATTTCGCTCACCTGCCATTTCAAGATCCCCCCCCTCCCCGGGCCGTAAGCCCCAAGGCGGGCCGGCCCAGGATGTTCAGCTCGACCGTCCGCCTCATGCACCTAACGCCCAAGCTTGCTTACACGCCTATGACGTTTATGGTCCCGCATCGTTCCTCGTCTCATCCAGGTTGATTCTCCCAAACTTTACTTTTCGCCCTCATCCAACACCTTGTATTTACCTTTTCTTCGCACGCGCCGTTCCCCTATCATCGAGAAGCACGACTGGTCATGGGCGACAAACAAAACCCAGCGAAAGTCGATCCCAATACCTGGTATCACGGTACGCACCTCTTCTCACCGCAAAATTCGACCAAGCTCCTTTTCAAAATAAAAAAAAACCAACCTCCTCGAGTACAATAGTGACAGAGTCTCGCGTCGACAACTATGCCAAGTCCAAATTCGAGTCCATGTTGCAGGTGTAAGACAGACCCCGAACCCTCTCCCCCCCAATCAACAACCTGCAGACTAATTCGTCATCATTATCACTTCTTCAATACAGAGCAAAAGACGGATCCTCCATCGCCGTCGGCCCCATCAGCAAATCCATACACTTCTGGCAATTCCTCCCCGTCGACGACCAACCCGGGCGATACGTCGTGCGCAGCTCCGTCACCGGCGTGAACAAACAGCTGGCTGCCTGTCGTCGACCACAGGAAATCGACGATGCTCACACGCAGCCGTGTCTACTTCGTTCGGACGGGAGCGACGCGCAGAAATGGGAACTGGACCGGTGGGAAGCTGGTGACTCGGCAAACGCCACGTTTCGTCTGCAAAACGTCGACAACGGCACGGCGTACAACCTCGATGTGCATCCGGGCAACCCGCTCTTCATGAACAAGGATAGCGATGGGAAGCCATATCAGCCGGGTCAACATTGGCTCATGACGTCGGTGAAGCAGATTAACGATGGTGCCTTTTCTACCACCTTCACTGGGGTATGTGTCACGCTCACGGATTCTACCCGTTTTTCTGACTCTTCTCCAGACACCTAGCTCGACATCTAAATCAGAGCCTACCAACAAGCCCGTATCCACGGCAGGTAGTAGCGGCGGCAGCAGCAGTGGCAACGGCGGTCGCAACAGTGGCAGTGGCAGCAGTCTGTCCGCGGGCGCCATCGCCGGTATCAGTGTAGGCGCCGCTCTGGGCTTCATCGCTCTCTGCCTCCTCGTGTTTTTCTTCTTCTGGCATCGTCGAAAACGCTCTTCCGCCGCCAGCGCATCCGAGGGAACAGCCCACGAGGACGGCTCCAAGTTTTCTTCGCCGGCGCCCGTGTATTCGCAACATGCACAACCTGGCCATGACGCACCAGGAGAATTAGCCCCTGACTCTGCACCGCAGGAGGTCCATGCTCAGCCTGTGAGGTATGAGCTGGACTCCACAACCATGGGCGTTGGCACAGCCCATTGAGAGCATGCACGTCTCTTCTTTGAGTATGAACCCTATTACTGCTCGTACGCAAAAAGGTTTCTTCTCGGCCCAGCCCGCTACCTGCTTCCGTTGTCTTCATGCTCATCATGAGCTCAGCAACCATTTCTTACCCTCTTCATATACCCCTTCCCCCATCTTCAAATACCTATTGCAGGTGCACAAGACGGCACAAACCGTTTCACTTCATCATTCGACGGGAATCATCTATTCTATCTCCCCGACGTTTTGTCTCAATCGCTATTCGGAATGTATATACACGTCGGCTTCGTCAAGGGCCCCCGATAGTCCAAGATCATAGTGCCTCGTTGAGGTACAGTGTATACTGACATCCAACGAGCCGCAACTCAAGCACCTGTACCCCGGTAGAAAATATCCAGCAAGCCCATGGTAGTCATTAGTATGCCTAGATATTCATCAACAGAAAACTTTGGTTAGGACACGAACGAGGCGAATGCAACACTCCCATACACCCTTATGCAAACAGCCTCGGGTCCCACCGCATCGCATCGTACGCCGCGAGAACCCGGAAGCAGCAACGGATCATGACAGCAAACTCGTATACTTTCACTTTGGCTTCATATCCCCCGTGAGATTCATGTGCATGATAGCATCCGCCGTCCAGTCGTCTTCGGCCTCGTCATTTTTGGGTTCGTCCCAAAATTGGAATCCTGGTTGACCATCCGCTCCAAGAGGCTGGGGCACACGCAGAGAGGGCTGCGGTAGTATGTCTCTTGTCGAAGCGTTTGAAGGCTTCTGCTCCACGAGCGGTGCATGTTCCATGTACGAAGCGCGAAATGACTCTTTGGCGTCGGGATGCTCCGGAGCCGTCACGTCGACAAATCCCCGCTCGTGATCAAAAGCCGAAGAGCCAGCCTCTGTACCGCCGTGAACGTACGCCGTCGGCGTTGCTGCCACCTCCTCGGACAAGCCTTGTAACGAAGTATGCGACTCCGCCGACGTTATGTGGGTCATACGACCGAGTTGCTGTTCGAATTCTTCTTGCTCCAGGATCTGCGGTGCGTGCTCGACATTTCGTAGGCTGGACGATCCCGCGGCAGGGATACCAGCGCTGCGGATGCTGCTTGTCGACGTTCTGTTGACTTCGTGGCCTTCCCCATTGCCGCTACCGCCTGACTCACCGCCAAGGACTGATGCGTCGAGATCGCGAATGGCGAATTGTGCCAGCGTCCGCAGTTTTCGTGTGACCCAGCCGGCCAAGATCTTCCCGCGCTGCTTCTCCCCGAGTCTTGAACGTGGAAAATCACCCTTCATGACAAAGGCGACTATGTCCACGATAATCTGGTGCTCGTTCAGTATTGCATTGACTATAACGGGGACGATGGACGCCAAGTATGGCTTGCGGTTGACCTCGACCAGAACAACGGTAAGTCCCCCGGCTTGGAAGATGGCGCTACAAAGACGATGATTAGTTCAAAGGCTTGTAAACACGGCAAGTGGTCGAAATGTATGTCAAAGCACTTACCATCCGCCTGGAACAATGTTCCGATGTGATTGCTCGACGGAGCGCTCAATGTCCACGGGAAAGTGGCTCAGGCCATTAATCTCAAAAGTCTCGCCAATGCCACCGAGGACGAAGAGAACTTGCATATCCACCAATGCACCGCCGGGGCCGATAGGCCGGCTGACGTTATGTAGGAAACCAAGATCTCCCGTGCGTACGTACGGTCTGTGAGGGTCAGCGTCAAGAGCGCGCCCGTCAAAGCGTTCAGCGTCAAAAGCATCCTTTGAGCCGTAGAATGACTTGACGCAAGCTTCAGAGTCGACCCAGATCTCGCCATATTCCCCATCAAGACAGTGCAGCCGGTTTTCGGGATTGACGATGGCGAGTTGCGTCGACACAGGGACCATGCCCGAGTCTTGGATGAGAAGGGCTTTAGGGTCCGACTCGGGGTCAACAGGTACGACCAGTCCGCGTCGAAGAGCTTTTGTATCAAGCCAAAGCTCTATCGGTTCGACGCACATGTAGGATCTCGAGGCCACCATTGGGTTGAGGACGTGAGAATAGACAGTATTGATGGCTGTCCTGTCAAGACCGGCGCCAGCAAAGTGCAGTCGCACCTTTTGAAACACGTCTACTCTCGGACGGCCCTCGGCGGTAATCATCAAGTTCTTCAACTCATGTAGCGTGAAGCCCTTTGCCTGCATCGCCGACATGGCGTGGTCCAACATTTGGGGCGTGGCGTACGTGTCCTTAATCTTGTATCGCGATAGCGTGACGAACAAGGACATTGGGTTCTGCGCAAACTCAACTGGAGAGAGCAAGTACGTCGATGTGCCGATGTAGACGCCCATGAGACACGTGTGGATGAAGCCAAGGCCCGTCGTGCTGCGTACGCAGCCCAAAACAGGCCTTGAGCTTGTCATCTGACACGTCTCCTTCTGCACTTTGCACATGGCCATGACCGTGTCGTGGCCCAGTTGGACCGCGATCCTGCGTTGATCTGGCGTCCAGTACGTCCACACGATGACGGGATAACCTGGGCGTACCCAAGCCGGATCGACCGTCAACCCCAAGTCTCGAAGTCCATTGTTCTGTTTGGGGGGCTTCGATGTGTTGTATACGCTGGGTATAGTAATCTTCAAAATCTGCGCAGATTGCTTGATATGACTCGTCACCAGCTTGAGCTTGATCAGATGGTCGACATCCTGGTTCACCAGAACGGCCTTGACGTGGTAGTCCGCAACCAGATGTAGGAAAGCCGGTACATCCTCGTTCAGCCTATTCTGGTCCAGCGGCGCCATGGGGATAACCACGGCTCCGAGGTTGATACACGCGTGGACGGCGAAGACGAACTCCTCCGAGTGGGTGTACATGAGTATGATGTGATCGCCAGGGCGCAGTTTGACCTTGTTTTTCAAATACATGGCCACGGCGGCAACTTTGGAATCAAACTTACGCCACGTAATACCCTTGCCTTCCCTTCCTCGACCGTCAATGGTGCAATAAGCGAGCTCATCCGGTTGGCGCGCAACGCGCCACTGGATCAAGTCCGTAATGCATGCAAAGTTGTTGAGCGGGGTGGACGTGCGGTCATCAATGACCACCTCTCGTCGGTCAACGCCTGAATACTGCTTGTCCGCTGGCATCAAGATATCTGCTCTCGAATCAGAAGCGATTTGCGACCAGATCCCGCCTATTGGATCTATGCCGATGGGAAGGTTGAGCACGGCGTGCTCGACGCCAAACTTGACATGGACGCATGGCAAATTGCCGAGGTCAAATTCCCGGCGGCACAACATGTTGCCTATCTCACGTCGTCCGTTTTTGATGGCTCGAGGCAGGCTGTTTGGAGGGGTGATCATGACGCAGTAAAGTCTCAGGTGATGCTCTTCCATAAGTACCTCCATGCACCGCTCTGCCAAGGAATCGAGAAGTGCCGTATCAGGTTGGCGCGGAGGGCCGCCGGACGTAAGGGGTGCCGTTGACGCCGCGGCCGACTCGAGAACAACAACAGGGAGATGCTCGTCGTTGACGAATACATCAAAGGCGGAACAATCATAGATCTTTGGTATCTTCTTCACAATGCTCACCACCATATGTTGTACAAAAAAGTATCGATACTCTGCAATCTCGTGGCCATGTTCGACCCATTCGACCTTCTGACGGATACGATCCTCGTAGAGGCCGAGAATGAAAATTTTGCCCTCAATCACAGTGCCAAGCAAGCCTGTTCGCAGAAACTCGGTTTCCAAGAGCGTCGGTGTCGGTTCGCCAGTCTCGAATCGGTAAGCGCGCGCGTGAAATATGACTTCGGTGTTTTTGGGCTGAGCCCAGAATCCGCCTGAGAGAGATGGGGAGTCGACCCAGATCTCTCCCACCGAATTTGGTGAGGCAAGAAGTCCCGACTCGGGATCGACGATAGCAAGCGTGGCGTCTGGTATCGGATAGCCAAAAGTACCAACGCGCACCATGCCAGGTTCGTTGGGAGCCTTTTTGGCTACCTCGTCCCCGTACGCTGTCACGATCACCTCATTCGTCTTCAGCGCCTCACGGTCCAGAAGCACTTCGTTCATTTCGACATTCGCACTCTTCTGGGTGGTTGTAGTGGTACCGCCTCCGAGCAAGCTTCCAAAGCCATTGGACGGCGCTGTTTTCGTCGACTCTTGGGTCTCATCGTCGCCTTCGGAGTCGGAACCAGTCTCACGTTCCAATTTCAAAGGGACTCCCATTCGCGACTCACCTCCGAGCCAGTCGCGAATACTGATCACCATTCCGCCATGCTCGGGGAGGCAGAGCATCGGAGCAACGACGTCTCTTGCCCTGGCATTTCTCAACGGTCGAAGCCACCGATCCGCCAAGACCTCATGGAATTCGCCGTCAACGGTCAGGGTATCGATCAAGCAAAGTTTGACCCTTTGAAAGTTGGGCTCCATTCCTTTCTTGAAATTCCGCGTTGTCATAGGGTCCTGCTGGTAGTTGTACGCCGCTCGCTTCAACCCGGGATAGTCGGCTACCATGACAGTAGCCTTGTACTTGGTGATGAGTTGGGCATACAAGCCGGGAACATCTACCGCCTTGTAGTCGAACCAGACAGTGGTGTGTCCACCGAAGACGGTATACAAGACGCCAAGGATCATACCGATCCCCTGCCGAGGCTCCAGATAAGACAACAAAATATCGCTGCCTGCCTGTCCGCCAATGAGCCGACCGTTCTTGTCTCGAAGCGATGGGTTGAAAGTGTCGCCCGGTCCATTTCCAGGACTTGTTGACACAACAGCGCTTATGCACGCCATTTGATGCATAATTGTTCGATGGCTCAATACGACGCCTCTCAAATCTCCTGTGGGTGCTCGAGAGAATTCGATGTAAGCCAGATCGGGAACCGAAAGTGGCGGTGCCTCATCCTTTTTCTTCGGATGGTAGCTCCCGAACTCATTCGTCTTCCACCATTCCACGCCCTTGGGCCAGGTAAGTTTGTGGGCAGTAATGTCTCGCTGGAAAGCCTTCAGGTTATTGTCGGTGGTGAGAGCAAGGTGCGACTGCGTTGTGGTGAGGATGTGGTTCAGCCGCTGGTAATCCTGCAAGTCGTTAATCGGCACTGCCACGACGCCAGCAATGAAGCACCCCATGAGAGCTATGGCGAAGTCAATGATCTCACTATCGCGATAAACAAGCGCAACGCGGTCGCCACGATACAGGGAACTTTTGTCCCTGATAACCTGCGCGACCTTTTCGGCTCTCGAGGCGAGCTTGTCCCAAGTGATGGACGCAATTTCCTTCCCCTTGCAATCGAGAACCCAGTAGGCCGGGATCTTGGCTGTCGTTCGCGCTCGATGTCGTAGGACGGAGGCCAGGTTGTCGAATCGTGACATGGGGACGTTCTGATCATGTGGATCGGTGATTGCAAAAGGAATTTCCCTAGGGTCGAGCGGCTTCAGGCACTGCAGCACCTCTGGCGGTGGGAGGTCATTCGCGGTGAGCATGGGCGGCGCCATGGCCGCTGTAGGTGAAAATGCGTCGCTTGAAGAATATCTATGAGTGGCGCCATGCTCGCCCGCCGGCGGAGACTGCCCATATTGCTGGCCAGCAAAGTCGCTAAAGTAGGCTTGCGAATCCTGCAGTGTTCGCGTCCGGGAGTCGTGATGGTTCTGCTGGGATGGCGCGTACGAACCATGCTTGTCGGGGTTGAATACGTAGTTACCGGATAACATCGTTCCGCTGCGAGAGGGCGCGTCGCTTGAGCTGGTGGGCAGAAGCAGCGAATCCCGACGTTGCGTAGCAGACTGGTCCGCGGTCAATGCCGACGGGTATAACAGTCCCGAACTGCCCGTGGGCGGCGCTTGCGGGATCGAAGAGGAGAAGCCATGGTTCGAGTCTGGTCCAACCGCGGCAGGGTCTGATACGGATATGCCTCCTTCGATGGCATCATAAGTGGAAGTTCGGCGCCCGTCGTAATGGGCACCGCGTAATGGATCATCGTCTGCCGAATGTATTCGCAGTCCGCCTCGCGCTTCTCGCGTCGAATGCCCGCTGAGTTGGCCAATGCCGTATTGGGACAATATCACTGTTCGTCGCTTCTGAAAGCTGGGAGGAAGTCAGGATGACCATGAAAGAAAAAAGCGTCCAGCGATGGGTGCGACCACGTACCCTTTCTCGGTGATATCGCCCTCCTGCGCGAGTTCATGACCAATGTTAGCGGACAGCTCGACCAACTTGAGGCCCACAGCCAGGCGCGGAGCTGGACGTGCTTTGGGCGATGAGGGGATCCACGAGAGCATCGTACCTCGAGTTCGTGCTGCAGCTCATCGAGCTTGATCTGCAGCTCCGGTTGAAACTCCGACATTGTAGCATGGACCTGTTCGAGGTTGAGGATGCGCCAACTTGGCGGAGGATACGAGATTGGTCGTTCAAACACCAAAATCTAGGGCTCTGACATGTCCATGGTTGGTTGGAGAGTAGAAAACAAGCTTCAGAGGCAATACAGTCGATGCAAGTTGGACAGACGAGGTCGAGCAGCGCAGGCTGGGCCTCGCAGATGGAGTCACGAGGAGAAGCAAGTGTCGAGATAGATTGAAGGTACGTACTGCGTGCGTACGGACGAGCCAAGTGTGCCAAGCAATACGACAACAGACCTCATGAATGGTAGGAGGAGGGGTTGTCAGATTGCCCTGCCTGCTTGATCTGGCTGCCGATTGGCCTGTGTACCCGTACCTTGTAATCACCACCTCCTTCCACCAACCACCGCATGGCTCTGCGCATACGCCATCCATCCATAGCACGCTTGGTGACCTGCCACCTGCCAAGATGGGGCGAACCACGGGCCGGGCGGGAGGGCGCAGTGGTGAAGTCAAGGTACAGGTACTTGACTGCTACAAGTATTACTGGAATGCAGGTATTACTACCTGAACCTCCGTACCTAATCAATGGATTATCAGTAATTACATTACCTACTTGCATCACCACCTCGACGGGCAGCACCTCCAAATCCACGCTTCTTCCGAGCTGCCAAATCATCTATGAGTCCAGTCTCGATGTTGGATTCTGCAGTCCCTGTGCTGCACCTGTCATCGCCCGCATTCGAAACTCTTGTGCTGATTCATCTCGACAATGTTCCATTCGTGCATCGTGCAAAGTCTCCCAAGAGAGTTCCAATTTCTCGTCCGCCGCGACGCCCTCCGCAGGCTTAGCCCTAGGAGCGAATCCTGGAAAGGATGGCAAGCAAGCATATCGGTTGACCGACGTGATGATAATCTTCAGACATACTGTGCGGCGCCGAACATGTTATCCTCACCTCGACCCTTGGTTCATCGATGGACGCAATGCCCTGTTCAGCATTCTCCGAGTGACCGCGCAGCAGGTAGCTTCTTTTCACGATGCTGCTCCCCTTACCGAAATGTGGCAAGATCTGCAAACAAATTCGGTCTGAACCTCTCGCTATTCAGCCTTCCAACATGGCATCCTTGTTAGTGACGCCTTTGTTCGCAGCAGACCCTATGCCTCAGACGCGAATGCTTTCATAGGGAACAGCCTGGCTCTAGCTGGACGGTGCACCTGAACATCACATTGATTGTGCGAAGCCACTGAACACACGCGGCCAAACGCTGTTTTAATATCACAAGCTTTGAGTGAACAATGTAATGTCGGGTGACAATGCCTTTGTGGCTTTCCTCCTGGTTCCCCATCGTCGTCTTTGCGAACTATCTGCAGCTATCAAAGAACCTTAGTTTTACGGTGCAACGAAATAAACAATGGTCTTTGCTTGAACCGATTTCTTTCACAACTGTCTTTCCTACGCTTAAAAGGTACCTCACATATCAGCGTCGGATCCTCGACTGATAGAAGTCATGATATCGAACATTTCTGACACGCTCTGGAAAACCATCAACACCTTGAGAACAGCGCTCGACTGACTGTTTCCACGCTCTCGTCTATAGAATCCTCCTTCCGGTCCGGGATTGATCGTACACGTTCATTTCAACGACTTCTAAAAGCTAACGAGACCTCACCAGACTTACGCGCCCCCGAGGACTATAGTTGAGGTCACCTGAGCAAGCCACTACTTGTGGTGAGTCAAAGATGCAAATCCAACCTGGGCATGATGATGATACCGAATTCCAAGCCGCAAGAGAAGAACACCATCCTGATGGAGTAGCTGAACCGTCCATGTCAGAAAACGACCACCGCCCGGAACATATGCAACATTCGGGTGGCACGCACATTGAAGTCAAACCTTTGAACGAGGAAGGTTATGAAGCCGATTTCTCCCAGCCCTGTAATTTTAGTGATTTTCTTAATTTCGGCGGTTGTGTTGACTTTCCAGGAGATACCAGCTCTGCATGCGATATTTTTCTGGCCCAAGAAAGTGATGGGATCATGTGCGATGATAACAACGCCAACAGCGGCGTTTCAAACCCTGCCATGCTAGGTCAGCAGCAAGACATCTCAAATCCTTCTATATATGGTACTACCGAATATCAGCAACTTGGAAACCGAGGTAGAGACGCTGGTGATGGCGCATTCGTCAATCGGCAAGCCTCTACGAGCGTTCCAAATCGGGCGCAAGACATCTTAGATTTCTCTACATATGGTACTCCCGAAACTCCCGAATATCAGCAACCTGGAAACCGTGGAGGAACCGCTGGTGAGGGCGCATACGTCAATCAGCAAGCCTTTACGAGCGTTCCAATTCCAGCGCAAGACATCTCAAATCCCTTTACGTGTGGTACTTCTGGATATCAGCGACCTGGAAACCGTGTGGGAAACGCTGGTGATGGCACATACGTCCATCCGCAAACGCAGAATCCTTCCCTCGAACAATCTTCATACATCGCAGCTGGGTATCCTGTACCACAAACTATTATTGAAAGGTTTATGAATTATCGGAACGTTTCCAATGATATCCATAATACCACGCTGCCCCCGGACTGGGAGACACATCTGGGACCCCAGCCTGAATATGTCGTACCAACCGATTCGACCATGTCACCACCGTCACTTCCTACCTCTCGGCCTCACCATCCCTGGTCAGCCAATTCAGGCGCACCATCTCGCTTCCAACAGAATCGTCATCCACGAATGATTCAAAGTAGCGCCCCATTGTGGACAGGATCGTCATCGACCCCGTCTCAGGCAACCGAAGACTCTCCTCTCCAATCGAGACCCACGTATAGTTTCCCCCTTGGCCCTCCACGATGCCATCCTGCAGCGCAATATTATCTACCATGGGTGGCGAATCCTGTACCGGTCGGACCAAGCATTGGCAGCACACTTTCACCTCATTCAGTTGGAGTAGAAGCAGCAGCTATTGAAGACGATCAAGCTCAGGTTGGCGACACTCGCAGAGACGTTGACTCTCGAAGCTACCACCAACAGCGCAAACCCAGCCAACAACAAACCAAGCAACCCGCCCGTAAATCTCGCAAAAGCAGGATTAATAAACGTGACAAGGCAGATAACGGCGGTGGCAGAGCCTCTGGTGGGAAGACGAAAACAAAGAACGAAAAGGTGGCAAAGGAAAAGGAAAAGCCAAAGCCACAGCCACAGCCGGCTCCGCATAAGTATCCGCTGCCACGCAACCCTGAACGTTGGCAGATCGATCCTCTGAAATGTTCGGATATTTGTTTTTTTTCCTATCAAGACCGGGGACAGCTCAATGAGGACGCTGTCTACACCGCCGAACAGATCAGGGCGTACATTTACGAGATGATTCGAAAGACTCAGCACTTGAGGGACGCTTCACAGAAAGACGAGGCCACAGTCAAGCGAGATTTCAGAATCTGGGTTGGACGCGTTCCGACAAAAATGGAAGATCATAAGAAAGCAGAGGCTAATGAGAAGCCTAAAGAGCCTAAGGAGAATCGCCTTGACATATCTGACAAAGCGTGTCGATGGAAGGACTGCCCGTCGCGAACCAGTACGATCGTCTCACCGTTGCTACGGGCCGGGTTCGAGGAGTTTTCGGAAGCCACTGTTAGCGGCGATAGAGACCCATTCAAAGCGGCGGCATGGGTCCATCTATGGTGTCTGGAACAGATCATCGACATCGTGGATTTGTATGAGCGGAAGGTTCTGGAGCCGGAAAACCGTCACTTCCCCCATGAGTTTAAGAAAAAGAAGGAAAATGGAGTACAGGTTCAAGGAGAGGAAACTGAGAACCGGATGCGCCTAGACAGAGACGGTCACCCACATACTATCAGAGATATCTTCATGCCATGGATGGAACACAAGCAGGCCAAGCGGAGGGCCAAAGGCATCGGAACGGAAGCTTGGCCCAGACCACATCACGAGTCGTTATCATACGCGTTGCATCATCACCAAATGAGCAACCAGCCGCTGACCCGACAAAGAGTGCGCGACGATAGAAATGGAAAGAGGTCTGAGGAGACCAAAAAGTCACTCGAGTGGCATAAGACTGACCTTCTAGAGCTGGTCAGACTCCAATCCCAAGACAAGGAGTACGGAAAGGTGGATGCAACCAAGAAACAAGCCAGGCGTATCCGCTCCAGAGTGAGAATGGGCACCGCGGTGGGTGAGGATAAGAATACAGAGCAAGATCAAGCGAATCAATCACTGATCACAGATGCGGATTACGAGGAAATACCGACAAAAGGCATCTACGCTGGCTGTGTCGACTTCATAGATGACCACCCCAGGGGCCCAAAGACTCTCCGACACCTCTGTCCTATAATGGATGGTCCTCGCTTCATTCACTGCTTCACTAAGAAGAACGTCTGTGGCTTCTTCGACGATCTGATGCCCAGGAGCTATCATCCAGGTCTGGATCGCCCGCCAATATCGAGCCACAGGAGGGTGAACCGACAGATCGAGTCGATGTGGAGAGCCCTGGAGAGCAAGCATCCACCCGGTGCGTCCAGGGATGTGAGCGATGACATATCGCCACGGGTCAAACGGAGGATGGAAACCCCAGAGGTTGGAGTTGCGCGTAAGAAGCCGTGCGTCGGTCGAGTCGGCGCAGACAACCCTTCACCCGGGCTGCACGCAGCAATTCCAACGCAAGCTGCTCAGGGGAGTCCCCGTGATCAAGTGGTTCAACAGAGCAAGCAGCAGCCCGGTGCATCCAGGAATATGGGCGATGACACATCGCGACGGGCCAAACGGAAGATGCCAATCGCAGAGGCTGAAGTTGCGCGCAAGAAGCCTTGTGTCGGTCGAGTCGGCACAGATAACTCTTCACCCGAGCTGTATGCAGCAACTCCAACCCAAGCTGCTCAGGGGAGTCCCGGCGATCAGGCGCTTCAACAGTTCAGCCCCAGTCCAATCGAAATCTCGTCGGATGTTAACGATGATGTATTCGACAGTGAGCTGTGGGGTTTCTCTGACGAAGATGCCGAGGGGGAGTCCGTCAGTGAGTATGTTGAGTATGACGATTCGTAAATCTCTGATCTGGGAGTGGGAGAACTGTTGGAACTGTCGGAACTGTGGTGCACCCAAACAGGTTTCGCCGCGAGATGTTCATTGATCCTCGATTGCTATCTTACTTCTGCGGTTTCCCCGGGAGTGTGTGAGGAATCGAGACGCCGATCTGGCGACTTCGAAGGTAATCTCTGATGTTGATTCCAGGGGAGAGGGCGGCGGATCTGGTCTATACAAGATTGTTATATTCTTTCACTATATTGGTTGCAAATTCTGTGTAATTACTGAGTATACTGAGTATACTGTGATATAAAGTGCTATTCCGTTGGTTAATCTTCTCGATAGAGGACAGCTGAACTACGCCAAGCAAGCTGCTTCTTCTACCTACGCTCTCGTATACCAGTTATCATCCGTGCAATGGTCCGTAGGTACGTCCGTTGCTGCCTTCCTTCTCCGCACGCAGAGGCGACCCGGATGGTGGGATTGCAGCTGTGGTGCAGCGGGAACGCCGAATGCACATGTCGTGCAAGGGTGGCCTGTTGAGTCCGCTTAGGCCTTCCCGGGGCCATGCTCTAACGAGCTGTCGTACGAATCAAGGGCCACTATCTACTACTTGTATAGGTGAACGCCAAGCCTGTTGACCGTGCGTGCCGTGCTCGGGGATGCAGTGGGTGGCTGAGCCTTCGATGGCGAGCTCCATCTCTTGCTGGCTCGCAGCGCATCATGAACAAGACGACTGTGCGTCTTATCGTCGCCGAAGGCGTCCAGTCTTGAAATATGTGACCATGGTAGGGAGCCTGTGTGTTCACGAGCTCAACGGGTGCCATGTGCCGCGCAGCTGGTCTTCGACGAGTATGGTGGTAGCTCGATTTCCGTCACTTGCAAAGTCGTAGTCAATGCATGTTCGCGCATGGACCAAGGGTTGAGACTCCCATGTTCACACAAGCCATTTTATCGCTGCTGTGAGACGGCGAGCCCGGAGATCCATTTTGTGGGGTGATTGACGCGCAACGTACGGAGTAATACTTGTAGACTAGTACGTGCAAGCACTAACGTTTTGTTCCCCGAAAGGGGCCTGTGCGACGAAATGCCCAGTGCATGAGCTGGTTAGGACCAGCACGTAATTACAAGTACAGTGGCTACAGGTAATACCGATATGATCAGCAGGGGATCCAGGTCCTGCATCCATCCCCAGCAACCCGCGAACCAATAGTGATAGAGAGTGCCAGACTGTCACATCTCGTCGCCAGTATCCGTCCTTGCATCCCTCGGAATTGAGGTCTCTCGCCGAACGGCAGAGCACCGTTCGATGACGCGGAACCGTTTCGTTCAAACGCTTCTAGAACGAACGCCGACATGTGTAGGGACTACTAGTGGTAAGTAGGTTCGGCTAGTGGCTGGGCTAGTACCTGATTACTTGTAATACGGCGCACGGGCGATACTGCTAGTAATACCTACAGCCTTGTCGCAACCTTAAAACCCTTCTTTCTCCCCTTTTCCCCGCTAAATCCTTATATCTATCCTTGCTGATCGTCGCGCATTACGGACTACCTACACGCTTGATAAAAGTAGTACAAGGTCACCCTACCTCTCACCGGAATCAATCTTGATCGTTTTCCCCGGCTCCTCGTTTCTTGTCTATTTCGTTCATTTCAGCGTCCGGTGCTCGAGCCGTTGATTCGGAAATCTTGATTCAACGCAAGTATTCTCCGCCGTCCATCCAAGGAACCCCTGGCCCATCCAGCATTAAACGATTTGTGACCGCTCTTGACTCTGGTAGGAGGGGCTCGTCAAGTTTGCGCGAGGGAAAGCGATGGGGGAGGATGCAGGTGCCGCGCTGCAGGTGATTGTGTTGGTATGTGAAAGACCCTTTTGACTCTTTTGTTCGCCTTGTTCTATTCTTCCATCCTCTTCTTGAGCCCGGTGTTTCACGCGTCTGAGAATGAGAAGCGAAACGCCGTTGTCAGCAATGCATAAAGCATCCGCTAGATACTTCACTGTCAGGCGTTGCATCCGGTTGCAGGGACGCAGGCGCTGGTCTTCTCCAAGACAACTTTGCTGACTCCTGCCCCTTGCCCGCACATACAGGGATCCGGAGGCGGTCCTCTAGAATCCAACACCACGGCTTTTCTTGTACGCGCCGTTGCGCAGAATTGGTCTAAGGGCTGCATGATCGCCGTTGACGCAGGCGTTCATCTGTCCGCCATCACGAACCTGATCCAGCAATCATGGCCCTCGCCTCCGCCTTCCCAGATTCCCTACACACTGACCACAGGTCCCTTTGCTGGCCTCGCTCTACCGCATCGATCCGCCGCCGCCAATGCTGCCTACATCGTTCGTGCGCTCGTCGACACATATCTCATCACCCATCCTCATCTCGATCACATTGCCGGCTTTGTCGTCAACACGGCTGGTCTGCCCGGGGCGCGCCCCAAGAAGCTCGCCGGTCTGCCTGCCACCGTCCAAGCTTTCAAGAACCACATCTTCAACAACATCATATGGCCGAATCTCAGCGACGAGAACAACGGCGCGGGCCTCCTCACCTACCTACGGCTTGTCGAGGGTGGCAGCCCAGCTCTCGGAGATGGTGAGGGCAAGGGGTACATGGAGGTCTGCGATGGGCTCCTCGTCAAGACGTGGAGTGTGAGTCACGGACACTGCATCGAGAAACACAGCCATCGCGGTTCGAATTCTGGCGCATCGCCGCGGTTCGGCAGCCACGATGCATCGGCGCAGACGCCGCGCCGCGATGCGCTACACACAGCCACCAGCGGCGGTCACGTCCCTACCCAGGCCAGCCTCAGGGGTCAAAGCCTCCTAAGCCAGGCGACTCTTAGCGGCACAGCGTCGCCTCAGTTTGCGGGTGGCGGCAGCGAGCTGGAGCAGGTATGCGTATACGATTCAAGCGCCTACTTTATCCAAGATCAGACGCATCAGCGCGAGGTGCTCATATTTGGCGACGTGGAACCGGACAGTGTCTCGTTGAGCCCGCGCAATCTCCACGTCTGGCAGGAGGCGGCGCCCAAGATCGCCGCCGGCACCCTGGCCGCCATCTTCATCGAATGCAGCTACGACGACTCGCAATGCAATGACCGGTTGTTTGGTCATCTGAAGCCGTGCTTCGTCATGGAGGAGCTGCAAACGCTTGCCCGCGAGGTCCGAACAGCGGCCGCCCAACGCAGCAGCCAGCGCGAGTCTAGGAAACGAAAGCGTCGCGTAAGCAGGGAGACGGTGCCGCAGCGTCCCACAACGTCCAGAAGGCAGAGTGAGGTACTCGACGACGCTCCGTTATCTCCCAAAACCATTGTTCCCGTGGGCGCATTGGACGCCTCACCCTTGACGACTCATACGCAGGACAAGTCGCCGCACGATGCTGCGTCCTCGGCTCGACAAGCTGCCCCAACGGAGCCCGGATCGGCGCCACTGGCGGGCTTGAAAGTCGTCATCATTCACGTCAAAGAGATGCTGGTCGATGAGACGGACGAAAGAGAGACGATATTGCAGGAGCTGCTGGCGTATGAGCAGGAGGCACAACTTGGTTGTGAATTCATCATTTCTGAGCCAGGGCAGAGCTTTTACTTTTGATCTACGTCGGGGAGGTCCTGATGGCAGGAGTTACGGGGTGTCCTAGGAGCTTGGCTAGTATGAATTGGTCGATACGAAGGCGCCTGGATTTAGAATTGGAAGTTCCAGGAGGACGATGCTCGGGTCACGAGCCATGGCTGTACGTGTTGGACATTTGATGCATATGATGCCTATCTCTTCTCTATGAGTGTTTCCCTTGCCCAGTTCTATCTAGACTAGATGTTGGCTATGATGCGATTCCCTCATCGGCGGCCATTTCTAAAGCGTTCCTCTATACATTCACATCAAGACTTCTTCTCCCCCATCCGCGCTGCCAGCCCTTCCACGCCGCCGAGGTCCTCTTCGAACTTGGGCCTCGGGATCTCGACCGCCTGTGTCGTTCTGCTGTAGGTGATGCCGCCCAAACGACCCATCGGACGCAGGACCTGCAACAGTGCAAATCACAAGGTCAGTATCTCTCCAACTCATACATCAAGTTCAGAAGACGACTCACATCAGGATCCACCAAGTTCCTCTCCTCATTCAACGCATCCTCCCTCACCCACACCCTCGTGCCCTCCAACACCACCATCGTCCCCGACATACTCCCCGGCTTGCTGCGGCTCTCGAACTCCCGCACCGACTCCAGCTTGGCCTCAATCGCCACAACCGCCTCCTTAGCCCGGGGACACCGCACCGTCTCACACCCATACTCTGGCGTCAACCCGCTCACCTCCCATTCCGACACGCCGTGCGGAGCATCGATGGACGTCGCATTCGCAGCCTCAATGTACCTCTCTGATATAATGTTGATGACGCATTCCTTGGTCGACAGCAGGTTGCGCAGCGTATCTTTGGGTGTGCTGGCGGCCGAGCTGAAGCCGACGACAAACAGCGGCGGGTCGTGGTTGATCATGTTGAAGTAGCTGAAAGGGGCGAGGTTGGGCGACGACGTCTCTGATAGCGTGCTCACCAGAGCGATGGGCCGCGGCGTGATGGCCGAGATGAGCAGCTTGTAGTTGGAGACGGAGGGTCGGTTCGGCTCGTAAGGGTCAATGGCGATGTGTTTGTGCGAGGAGCCTTGGTTGGCTCCGCCAGTGAAGGTCCATCTTGGATCGACGGTTTGCGTGTACTCGAATGATTGGTCTTGCCATGCTGGACGGGAGGCTTGGACGGTTGCGAAGTCGGGATGACGGCTGCGCTTGGTGCCGTCGGTCATGGTGAAGGCGCGGATGGGGGAGAAGGGGAGACGGTAGGGGAGAGGGCTCAGGTAGCGACGGTATGCGGTAGAGAAAAGCATGGAAGGGTGGATGAGCTGGATATATTGCGTGGTGGTGGGTGAGGTCGGTCGTCGAGATTACCTGATCATAGATCCGATGAGGGGCAGCGAAATTGAATTGAATCGCCCCGCAGTGACGCACTCGGCTATCCGTAAGTACTAGAATATTTCAACAGATAAGGTCCTTAGCATCATCATCGTCATCCAACACCAACCTCATCATCACTCACACCTGCAGACCTTGATGCCGCAGGTCATCGATCAGCTCACGCATCGCAACCACATACCCCTCCATAAAGTCATCAGCCAGTCCCTCCCGCGTCAAGACCTTATTTCCCTCCGGCGCAACCATCAAGACGGTGCCATCGCCCTTGTCCTCGTCCTGGATCAGATCGAGTGTCGCGCGTGCAACAACATCCGGATCCATCCACACGTTCTTATCGCCCTGCATCATGACCTGCTTCGTCGGGTCCTCTGTCCATAGGGCCGTCTATTCGTGACAGAACTTCATCAGTGCTAAGATAGCTGTCTTCCAACGGGGGGGATCCCTTACCTTGACCAGCATCGGCGCCAACACGCTGGTTCTTATACCCATTGTATGTTTCAGAAAGCCCATTGACCTTACAAAACTATGCAATCCAGCCTTGCTTGCTGCATACAAGGGCGAGAGGGGTGAGAAGATTTCACCTGCGACGCTTCCCACATGGATCAGATTCACGTCCCGCTGCTTCCTCTGCGTCCAGTGCGCAATAGCTAGCTGGCTGAGTCGAATGGGCGCCACGAGATTTGTGTCTAGTGTGCTGTAGTGTCCGGGGTCGGCGTCGGCAGCAACTTTGGAAGGTGAGTTGGGGTTCGTGTCGGAGCGCGGAGGCTGCCAGAAGGTCGACCAGGCGGGATCGAAGATGCCGGCGCCTCCGACGACAATGTCGATGGTGGAGAAAGCTTCGGTTGCCTTGGCCCAGAGAGCATTGAGCTGTGGCCAGGATGTCACGTCGGTTTGTTGGAAGAGTGCGCGGGCAGTGGAAGCCTGGTCTTGGTGTTGCTCTACGACGGCCTGGGCTTCGCTGGTCAGAGTCACGTCTCCGATGAGGACGGAGCAGCCTTGTCCGAGGAGGCGCTTGACGATGGCCAATACGATGCCTGTCAAGGTAAATAATCGTTTTAGCTCCTCTGTGCTGCTTCAAGCTTGAAGTCAATCAAGTTTGAGCGACGAACCTGAGCCGCCGCCGCCTGTCACAACAGCCCCTTTGCCGTCCAACGGCAAATCGAGTGAAGCCATGACAATGTTGTACCTGGATGCTGTGGTTGATAGGATTCCAAACAAGGCCGGTATCATGAACAGGAAATCCAGTTGCCTTCAGGAATATGGCTCCTTGCCATGGGGTTTAATACATGGGAGGCCATCCTTACGCGCACCCGTGCTTACGGTGGATGCTTTTGTATTAGACGTCCAGTGCGAGATGCTCCTCAATGCCAGGTACAGGGCGGATGTTTGCCGGAATTGGCCATGTGCAGTTGGATGGTACGGCATCTTATGCTCACGGCAGGCCAGTGTAGGATTCGTATACCCCATGGGGACGTCTTCGCCTGGGCTTACATGTGTTGCACCAGGCAGCGGTTCAAGGCCTGGAGGACGCGCCTATCCAGCAGAGCGCGATGTTCCGCTGATTTAACGAGTCGGGCAGGCTTTTCTCTCTTCTCATACATACATCTGACCTCGACTCTTCTTGGAAGGACCGAAGCCAGCTTACTAGGGGGAACGTGCGTGGACAAGATGCCTACCTACAGATGACGTTGGATGTCAGCCACATATGGTTGGGTACCTTATTCCCGATGACCTTGGGTTACATCAGAATCCTCTCCCCGTTCACATGCAAGTAAGCTGCATGTTGTTTCCCAGATAGCACCAAGCTGTAAGCCAAGTGGTCAGAAAATATTACAAAGTATGCTTCGGAAGCCCCTTCAATAAATGTGTCGATCTATCTCACGACTTGGATGATGATGATTGTGCGACATTTCGTTTGTTTTGTTTCGGTCGGTTGAATGCATCACTCAAGGACAACAACGACAAGCAGACACAGCTCCAGTCTTGGGACACTCTTCACCGCATCAAAGATGGGCATGTGGCTCGATTCTGTCCCTAAAAAATACATTGTATTACGGCCAATAAAATGGTGCGGCATTCATCGTCTCCGACATTGCAATTGACGTGCTACGGAAGCTGCAAGCTTCTTCGGAGAGTAGGGTAGTCGTTGGCCTTAGGTAACGAATGTGTCATCCGGGGATCACTTAGCTTCCGTGGGCCGTTGGTTGACAATGACGCCGTGCAAAAAAAAAAGTGCGAGCATCATCGCGGGGAGTGACTCTTACAGCTACGATTTGTCAATGTGAGCAGCATCGCCTTGCAGTTCCACTTCAAGTGCCCATGCCCTTCTACTGATGGAACCATGGGTCTCTACGAGTCTGAAAGGTCCCTCATTAATCTTCACAAGCCGCCTGCTTGTGCGCCCTAGCCATCGCTGCTCCATCCTTTCCAGGCGCACGACACGCCATTCCCATTCCGCAGCGCGGTTGATCTCGCGGTCAACCCGCCCTTCAGCAGGCAGCCGAGTGCCCCTCACAAGAGACTATTCCCTCAATTACTTAACCAGGAGCAGCGGCAAAGACTCGACCATCATGACCACCACAGTCGAGCTCGCGACAGTCCCTTCGGCTGACACGCCCGGCACCTGCATCTACCTCCACCATGAGAGACGATCCTACATCTTCGGCCGAGTCGCCGAGGGCACACAGCGTGCATTCGGCAGTCGCAAGGTCCACCTGGGCAGCACCGACCAGGTCTTTCTGAGCGGAGCCGTTGGCTGGTCGCAAATGGGCGGCCTGATCGGGTACTTGCTGAGTATCGGCGGTGCTGTCGACGCCGCTGCCGATCACGCGAAGCAAGAGAATATCAAGAGAAAGGCCAATGGCAAGAAGCTCTTGAACCCCGTTAAGCATGCGGGTATAGGTGTGCACGGCAGCGACAACCTGTGTCATGTCCTGGCTTCTTGTCGGCCCGTCATCTTTCGCCAGCCCATATCGGTGCGCGCGTTCGAGCAAAGAGTCGACCCAAGGCTAGAAGATCCGAAAAGCGTGGCCGAGGACTGGAAAGACGACGCCATTAGGGTATGGAAAATTCCCGTTCGGAGGACTCCGTCCGGAAGTCCATTTAAGCGACGACACAGTTCGGTGGAAGCATCCAATGGCGATGAGCAAGCAGAGACCTTGTATAAGCCTCGGTCAACAGTGTCGGATCCCGATGTGGCATCCATGATCGTAGAAAAGGTCATGTTCACGGGAAGCCTCAATGACAAGTCTACCTTGTTACCACGGAAAATCAGCGAGCTCAAGCCCACCGACGAGGCTGTCATCGTGCGTGATGGCTTTCTCCAAGCATTCAAAGGCCCTTACGCAACGGAAGGCCCGATAGATAACCTCGACGACACTGCCTGGGTGTTTCCGGAATCGAAAGATGATTTGCGCGACACTCAGAGTGAAGACGTGCTACCCATCAACCACATCCCTTTACCCCGGACCGTCTACGGCGACACGTCCTTGTCTTACATCGTCAAGTGTCACGACCGTCGCGGCAAGTTCAACGCAGAAGTCGCCAGGGACCTAGGCGTGAAGCCAAAGGACTTCAGACTACTGACGTCAGGACAATCGGTCACCGGCAAAGACGGAAACGTTGTATCGCCTGACATGGTGCTCGGCAAGCCACAACCGGGTAAAGGCTTCATCGTCGCGGACGTGGCATCACATGAATTCCTAGACTCTTTCATGGACAGACCAGAATGGGAGAACACTTCACTAATGGCCGATATCGCCGTCATGTACTGGATACTGGGTCCAGGCATAGCCGAGGCCGCCCAAGTGCAAGAGTTCATCAAGCACCACCCCCAGATCAAGCACGTCTTCTGTGCCCAAGACACATGTCCCAACATGATCACGCACCCCGGCGTCGTAGAAATGCAAACCAAGCTGCGCCGCATCGACCCAGAGCGGTTTCCCCTGCCCAAATTCAACAACACCGTCCCATATCCCGCCCCGGCTGAAGATTCGCCCATCGAGCTCGGCCGCGCCGGCAAGAAGCTCCAGCTCATGCCTCGCCTCGTCTTCGACGACGACGCCGCAGCCCCGTTTCCGGACCTCATTGGCGCCGCGCAATCCGTCGACAACGAGCTCCTCGCTCTCGCGGACGAAGCCAAACGCGAGGCCAACAGTGCCACCCTCCTAGCCGCGATCGAGGAAAGCGAACGAGACATCCCCAACCGCGACGCCGAGATCATCCCCCTCGGCACCGGCTCCTCCATGCCCAGCAAATACCGCAACGTGTCCAGCACGCTCGTCCGCGTCCCCGGGATCGGGAACTACCTCCTCGACTGCGGCGAAGGCACTCTCGGCCAGATCCAGCGTCTCTCCGGGCCCGAAGAAACCGTCGACATCCTGCGTCATCTGCAATGCATCGTCATCAGCCACGTCCACGCAGACCACCACATGGGCATCGTCGCGCTCCTCAAAGCATGGCACCAGCAAACTCTCCTCCATAACACGCCGCTCGCCGTCATCTGCATCGGTCGCTACCGCTCCATGCTCCAGGAGCTCTCGCAAGTCGAAGACTTTGGCTTCCACCGTCTGCGCTTCCCCAGCTGTCCACGCTCTCCGCGCGAAAAAGACCGCGACACAACTACGTCGGCCGACCTGGCCTCGGAAAACCCCGAGTCAACATTCGGTCTCGCCTCCGTCAAGCGCATCCCCGTGCCTCACTGCTGGCGCTCCTACGCCACCCAGCTCGAGCTCACCTCCGGTCTGCGCATCGCCTACTCCGGTGATTGCCGTCCCTCCAGCGCCTTCGCTCAAGCCTGTCGCGGCGCCCATCTGCTCGTTCATGAGTGCACCTTCGCCAATGACAAGCAGGACCACGCGCAGCAGAAGAAGCATTCCACCATGGGCGAGGCGCTGGCCGTGGCCAAGGAGATGGAGGCCCGCAAAACCCTCCTGACGCACTTTTCGCAGCGTTATACCAAGGCAGACTCGCTGCGTGGACAAGAGGGTGGGGAGAATGTCTTGCTGGCGTTTGATATGATGAGGGTGCGCTTAGGTGATTTCAGAAAGGCCGCGTGTTACATACCCGTCGTAGAGAAGCTGATGGAGGCGTTGGCATCGTGAGAACTGCAACTGCTAGATGTGAGTAATACAGTTTTCATGGGGAGAATTATCTTTGAATGGCTAGTGGGATATAGATGATGATATAGATTTGTCTGGATGATCCACATGGTTGTGTTGCTTCTGCCATCAAAGCACCTGCAGATTTGACGTCCAAGTAGGCAGATGAACACCTAGAAAGTCTCCTTTCTCTCGTTTGCTCGTCTCTTTCGCATTTCCTCGTGACCAAAATGTCCGCTTCATTGAGCCCCCTGAAATGTCTCGCCCGATCTCAAGAAATTTCCGCAACCCCGTTGCTCAATCTCGTCTTCTTCCCTTCCGGCAATGTACAGAAGCTATACAGTGAACCGACTATCGCGATTGAAGGGCAATTACGCCAGTAAAGGCAACAACAGTGAAGCAACGCTGCAAGCGTCGACCCCTGTTCTTGGCCCCTTAATTGTCCTTTCATTTCTTCTATAAGGGGATTCAGAAGCCGGCAATAAACCGCCGAAGGTTGGTCAACATATCTCCAGCTTACAGACAAGACATATGGATCAGATGAGCTTTTCAGACTGTAACAACCCCGATTTTGATTGAGATCCCTCACATACACTTGCTCTCCAAATTGCGTCAAGTTTATCCAAGCGATTCGCCCCCATGGACAAATAACGTGAGCCGCAATTGCAGCAATGACCATGTGCCGCTCCTCGGCGTCGAGGAACCTCGTTTTGTACATCACAGCCTCCGATCAAATGCTCTCCAGTTTTGTATTGTTCCTGCGATTTCGTGCTGTTCCTTTTTGGAGCTGCAGCTTCTTTCACGCTCATCCTGGCAGACCTCGCAAAGACAAAACGAACCAGGTCGGTATAATTGAACGGCAGTCAACTTTCGTTCAAAACGGACGTATTCTGCTCTTCCTTCCTTGCCTCGGACGATTGTTGCGACTGAAATGTTGAGCAATTCAACAAAGCTTTCCAACCGTACGGCCATGATGAGGGCTAGCCTCCAGCTGTGTTACGGAGGCGAAATACCTAGAGAGGCGTCAGTCGTTCCGAGCAAGTCCTTGCCTAGGCCGAAGCACACGTACCCTCCCGTGTGAATACTATCAAGCTGCTCGAGGCGAGCCGACACGACCAGGAGAACACTCCAGCGCTACTCGTCTGGAGTCCCGCAAAATACAAGGATCCAGAAGCGCAACGAGACAAGATCCCCGATGCAGCGAAAACAAGCCTCTTGGCTGGACGCTGTGCGCGTTTCGATCCTAGCTGCTGTGTACCAGTATTAAACAACCGGGACTTCGATGATCAAGATGGCCACATGGTCATTCTCCGGAAATGGTTTTTCGGGCCTTTCATCGCCATGTCATCAAGGCTGGCCTGGTTGGAGCGACCTCTCCAGCTCTCTCTGCTTTCTTTCAAGGCGGATCTTGGCCGCCTCGGTGCCGTCATCAGGTATAACTACCTCTTTGAACCACGGATGTTTCAGGGCCTCCCAGGCGGTGATCCGCTGCGCCGGATCATAAACGAATATTTTGCGCAGCAAATCTAGAAATTTCTGGAAAAAGCTCGAGTTGGATGGGAAGATATCCTGCGAGAATGTTAACATCGGAAATGGCTATCTCTCATGACGAACGAGAGGGACAGGCATGTTCTTACCTCCAGTCGCTTCATTGCCCTGACAAAACGCCGAGATGTCCTTGTAGTATCAGCGTTCGGATATTCCAGCTTCAATCGCTTGAAGTATCTGTGGGCACCATGTTAGGACCATACTCTGGCTTTTCGACTCGGTCTCGCAATCTCGGTTCGCCGTAGCAGGACTCACTTGGAGGCAGGATTTCCGCCATTGCGACTTGACATCTTATTGACAGTTTGAACCAAATGAGAATCCACTCGTGAGCCAATGACTGCTTCCATCATAGCTAGGTGCTCCAGATTATCGTGGGTTTGGAATAGAGCATCTCCCGTAAAGAACTCGATGAGAATGCAGCCAATGCTCCAGATATCGCATGGGTAAGACCAGCCTAGGCCGAGAATGATTTCGGGTGCCCTATAATGGCGAGTCGAAACCACCGAAGAGTGGTACTCATCTTGGAAAGTCGCTGAACCAAAGTCGATGAGACGGATCTCCGTATCTAACAAGACCCTTCTTTGGGTTGCATGTCTGGTGTTCGTGGTTGATGAAGCAGGAATCGTGCGGTTGTAAGTAAAGGTCTGATATGCGTTATCGCAAAGCAGGATATTCTCCGGCTTCAAGTCTGTATGAATCAGGTTCAGGTCGTGAAGAACTAGAGAAAGGTTGTTAATTGGAGTACTCAAGGAAAGCGTTTCCAACACTCACAAGCAACGCTGGTGAGCAGTTGTCTCGCAAAGCTCTGGATCTGACTGTTGGGAAAAGGAACGAAAGAATTGCCCTTGAGAAAGTCAAAAACGCTCTGGCCGAGTAGATCCATGACGATGCATATGTGGCCACGGTAATCGAAACAATCCCGTAAGTGGATGCAGCGGTTCCTGTTGTGCTCATCGTTCGCCTTCAATGTTGCGAGAACTCGAAGTTCTATCTTGGAGGCGTCACGATACTTCTGCACAGATCTTATAATCTTGACTGCAACAGCCTTGTTTCGTCTGCGGTCCCGGGCTTGGACTACTTTGCCAAATGTGCCTTGCCCGAGTAACTTCACGATTTGATCTGGAAGGACCGTCAGCGTTATGATATTTTCAAAGAATTATCGAAGGCCACGGTAGGATAAACCTACATTTATCTGTCAAATCAGCATCGGGTACCACATTGTAGTGCCCGTCATCGTCGTCGACTTTGACGTTCTTATTGGTATGATGCTGTGGAGACGAAATGTTAGCGACAACGCAACTATCAAGAAATATCATCTCATTTCTAAAATATCCGAGATGGCATAGGACCAAGACGTACGTCAAGAACAACCCGGACGTGGACGTCAGGAGCTCTCTTGGGCGGGTGATCAAGCGGCTTGTCAATATACGAAAGCTCGCCAAGACCCTCCACGTCTCTACGCTTGGCCGTATTTGCGGCTTGTAGTCGAGTTCGCTTGCGTTTCAGTGGAGGCTGAATCTCCTCATGCTGGCCGTTAGAAGAGAGTGACGTGGGAGCCGTGGTTTGTAATGCCGAATTCGTGCGTCCATTCGACAGCAAAGAAGCGGAAGGGGTGGAATGTTGATGTGGTGTATTCGTCGCTGAAGGAACATGTTGAATGTGGTACGAAGAATTCGGTTGACTCGAATTAGGATTCACAGACCCGTCGTCACGCCTTCTTCGTTTCGATGGCTGCTGAAATGGGCCCTCTTGACCTGTGGGTGGGACGACATGGCCATTTGTTATCCTTCGGCCGGAGTTGGCTTCGGGTTCGGGAGTATCGTCGATGACAATGACCTCCTTAGGTAGTCCGTTGCGATAGAAATTGTTCCAATCGGGGTCGCGGGAACGACGTCTTTTTCGAGAGGGTGGTGGCTCAGCAGCCATGACAGCCGCACTGGCCATGGCAGACGGTACGCTATCGGGGTCGGGGTCTCGCCGCGAGGGGGAAAGTGGTTGTTGACGATACTCGGCTTGGCTTCGAAGGTTACGTCCGATGTATCGATGTGGGGGAGGACGCGGAGGTGCAGGAGATGCTTGGGCTAAACCATCGGCCGCAGACGAGGAGCCAGAGTAGACGGGGTGGTAGAGTGTCAAAAATTGGCCAGGGCCACCCGCGTTTCCGGCTGACGGGGAAATCAGCTCGGTCGTCGTGGTCGTATATTTCACGGGCCCAATGTTGCTAGCAGCGTGAGAAGCACCCAGGCGCGACAGATGAGGCTGCTGAGGATGATGATACGGGCGGTGCGGAGGAAGTGAAGCGACGGCCGTCGTGGGCGTCGACATCGCTCACCAGCACGTCGATTCCCCTTCGGCAGCAGGGGAAAGGCTGGCTCTTGCGAGACGGTGACTTGCGGTGGTTGTATCAGGCGATGACAAGATCGCAGCTCAGGATTCTTGAACAAGTGATGAAGAGTACGGCGTGCTCCATGTGGCAGCGGTGAGAGGGAAAATCTGCCAGCAGGGGAAGAACACTGGAGGATAATAGAGAAAGGGTGCTCAACCTGTAACCAAAGTCGCGCTGTATCGTGGGGCCGACGAAGGAGAATGAGGAGGGCAAACATGCGGTACGCTGAAGAGTGGGCAAGTCGTTTTGGGTTTGCTGCAGGTATTTTCTCGTTGGGCGTGGCGGGGGGATGACCTTCCAAGGTCTCATCGATACATGAAAGTTGTGCCGATCGGGTGGTGTCTGCCTGTAACACCGCTGCCAGGATTTTTCGACACCTTGACTATCGGCGGCCCTTGGTGAAGCTAGTTTGTATTACTGGCTGCCGCACGTAGTCGCTACGATATTTTCTGGGGCCCCCAGGGCTGGCTGTAGCGGCAAGGAGGCGACCCAAAAGAAAAGAAAACCGCACTCCAGGTTCCAGCACGGAGCGTCAGACGTTCCAACTGAGTAATGAGACAATGACAGGGTTGAATGTTAATTACATGACGTGCGCGTTCACGGAGGAATACAGTCTGCCCTAGCGGTTATAACAAAGCTCTACTCGAGGGCACTTGTTTAGGCCGAAAGCATGTATCTGCAAATATGATCTACCGGTCCAACGTCGTGCGACCATGGTTACCTGACCGCAAGGCCACCCGACCGATGGCAGTGGATGAGGCCATCCAATTTCACGAGTTGAAACCTGTCTCTGTATGCATTCGTTGGTATTGGAACTGGGTGGTGGGCGGTGGTTTGCCACCTCGCCTCGATGACACTGGCACTACTAGCACAATGACATCCGGCAGCAGTCTACAAGCAAGTGTAGGGAGTTGTGACGAACGACACATGGAGTGGAAAACAGTGGAGGTTGCAGAATTCGAGCCGCCCGTCGACCCCCGCCGTAGCACTCTCCCCCACTTTACCCGCGATGCCCTAAGATGGTATCCGTGGCAGGTGGCAGGCATGACTTGTACGGAGGTACTTCCCTGTGTACTTGTCTTTGCCAAGAAATGCATGCCTCGGTGGCGGTCACTCGGGCCTGAACACGGTGACACCATGGCCCCGAGTAATGTATCTTATGCAGCAGCGGCGTCGCCACCTAGCCGTGGCTGTCTGATCCAGGCATAACGCCTCTAACGTCACTAATCTTTGGGCGCGAACCAATCTGAAGCAGGGACTTGCGAAATGCGGGCAAAGAAGCGAGCCTATTCTCACAGGCTTCTCTCTACAAGTACTCCCCAGCAGAGCATCGGATCGTCCACTAGCCGTCAAGAACTGACCGAGAGGTGGCCGTCCGTAGGAAATGGCGACGTGACCATGTTGTCGGAGACAACGACTGGCTGGCGGAACGACGGCTAGCAAAGTTAGCCCGCCCGCCTAAGCAGCCTTGGCAACCCGAAGGGGCGCGGGAAGCGCGATTGGAAAGAAGGGCGCATGGTGGTGTTCCGGCAGGATGGTGTGGTGTGTTGTGTGTGCGTGTGCGTGTGTGTGTGCAGAACTTCCAGCGGGTCGTCTGGTAGGCGACGCCCCTGTCATTCTACGGGTCATTCTATTTCACTCGTACTTACGCATGAGAGGGCGTCGAAACGCAAGACCCCGGTGCTGAGGCACGAGAAGTTTACATGCCGGTAGACCAGTCGGTAGACATGGGTCATGTTCTCCAAACGCTGCAATAATACGGCTTGTAAGTTATAAGTAGTAGTAGTAGTGATAATGTTCTTTACCTATGTATCTGGGTGGTCATACACTATCCATCGTCACACGCCTACAAGTTGCGACAAAACATAACATGACACTCCTCGGCTTCAGGTGCAATACCACCACCGAGTACTCCGTAATTCGCCGCGTGCTGCCATCCTGATCCACACCGCAGCAGACCCAAGCGTCCCAGGCACCTTTCATTCTACCGAAACGTTTTCTGTTGAGCACTCCTCGCTTCCCCGCCAGCCCCTGTTCCATGTTGACAGCAAACCCATTTGACGACGCTCAGCTGCTTACGGAGTACACAGGCAATAGATTGGCTCTCCCAAAAATAGTGTTTCCTCAGCTGTGACTGCCAAGTAATACTCGTCATCTCCCATGGCTTGGGTTGCAGATACATAGAATTTCCTACTGCCGTGCTCGGTCCCCCCGGACTGATTCTCTCTCCTTTTCTCAAGGAACAATGCCAAGTACAGGTAAGACATCCGGGCTTTTGCGGTGTCCCCAACCACACAGGCTTGCAAAACGTGTTTGCTGCCTGTCTCCGCTTTGACCTTTCAGTGGCAAAACGACGGGGTCGCATCATCCCGCTTCCACCAGCCAGCCCCAGCCCCCTAGGATTTTCGGGGCTTCTCGCCGTGACTGCGTGTCCGAGACCAGGGGACAGTTCGTGACGGCTTCTGGCCTATCACTGACCCTGTGGTGTGATCAGCTGCATACGGTGACGGGGTATTGTCGTATGTGCGTATGTACTGTATGTAAGTTACAAGTATGCATGGTTAGAACGGAGAGTCACAACGCGCTCGGAGCGAATCTACCCACCATCGTCACACCCGCATCACACCATCAAGTAGTTGCGTATGTAAACGTGGGGGAAAAGGCGGTAGTTACCAATGGACGACGGGTGAGGCTGTTTTACTGATCAGGCTTGTCTTTCTTAATGGCCCTTGTCTGGTTATCAGGGATGCCGAGCCCGGAAGATTTTGGAATTTTTCTTTTCTGGGAGCTGTGTTTGCTCAAGTGAGTTTCAGTCATCCCACCAGGTCGCTACAGTAAGCTGAGTCGTATTTTGAAGGATTCGAAAGGTAGTAATTTCGCTCACGGTGACACTCTCACCCCTGGCCGAACATCTACTTATTCCTTCTGCAACAGAGGGTAAGAAACAACTGAACCATGCACGAAACAGCTACCAAGATGAAGTTTGTATCCTTATCCATATTCCGAACCACACTGACTGCTGTACTAACATGAAGCTGTCGAGAGCATGGGACCCGATGGAAAAATTGTGCATCCGCTATGATGAGCCGCAATATATCATCGCATAATTCTTTGTGCAGTGTTGACATGCTCGTCTATCTTCTATAATAATGTGACCAAGACTCTTCTGGTTGTGCAGATTGTGCGGGCGACTGGCGACGACACTCAAAGCCCACGATTGAACCATAATTGTCCGTCTTTGCCGCCTTTACCATGAAACTCGGGCTCGAGGCTGTCCGCGCTGATTTCTTGCTGTTGGGGAAAGACGGCAAGGGCCAACGGCAGGACGGCAAAGGACATGGCGGCGATGAGGCCCAAGTTGAGTCCAATGGGGATGGTGGTCGCCAGTCGAGGTCTCGCTCTCACCCATTCCTTTTCCATGAGATTCTTGTACCAGGCGTGCTTTGACTGGATGCGATAGAGAACCATAGGTGGCACGATCATGATGGGGCTGCTGTTGAAGACACGACTCGCTGCCGTCTCATACACGGCAAGCTTGGCAGCTTTCTGGCTCTTGCCCAGAGACGGTACATCACGCTCCGATTTGCCCTCTTCTTCGAGTTTCTTCTTTTGCTCCTCCGTCAGTACTGGTCGCACATCGATGCCCGCCGTGATCTCGCCCCGTCGCATGAGGTAGGCGTTGAGCGCGCCGGCCGTGGCCACGGCCGCGAAGGGGACGAGTCGCCCGAGAATGGCTCGAGTGCCGTCAGAGACTCTGAGCCTGGGTACAAGACTATTGAGGCCAAGCGCCACGGAGCAAGAAGCCGAAACAGCTACAGCGTACGACTTGGCGAGCGTGGCTGTCGATAAGGGTGATGACTTGTTGGCATTGGAGCTGTTGATGGCGACGTTTAGAGACTGGTTGCCAATCTGCCACGCGACGATGCCGCCTGTCTGCAGGCCTGGTTGAAGCATGCCAGCCGTCACGACTAGATTGGTGAGGACGAAGCACGACATGCGGAAAGGCAGGAAGACTGGCTCGCCGGTGTCTTTTCCGTTCGTCAGTATCATTTGCCCCCAATAGCATTCTCGGGGAGTCCTACCGGGATGCAGTGTCGAATCGACAATCTTTTTGGCTTTCCAAAGCTCCGGCGTCATGTGCTCTGTCTTGCCCGTCTTGTAATCTGTGACGAGCCTCTTTGCTCGATCGAGACCGCTTTTGCCCGCAAAGAGGGTGCTGCGATGCCGTCGTCAGCAAGTTATCCACCTTGGAAAGTAAGTTTATCACTGCATGGCGAAAGTTCAACAACACGAATGCCACCGCAGTACATCTTCAAGCGCTCTGCATGATTCATGTTGGAAAATGAATGCCTCACCTCGGATCTGTGAGACCGATGGCATGCTTCACACGCCCCGAATACGTGCTCAAGTCATACTGCGAGACGGGCAACTCTCGGTTTCCAGGCAAAGAAGCCGACATTGTAGCCCACGAACAAGCCAACGGCTCTCAGGCTCCTCTCTGCACTCAATTGGAACTCAACGGAGCCGCAGCAGAGATCGAAAATCGAATCCGCCCCAGCGGAACGTTGGTCGGTGAAGGTAATGCCGGATCGGACTGAAAGGCGTATCAATATGTGAGCAGGGCATGGGTTTGGACTGCTGCAAGGGCCGCCGGCCGGCGTACGTCAAAATGGCACTTGTTCGCTGGCTGGGGTGCTCCACTCATAAGCGGTATCGGCAGAGAGAGTCCCCTATCCGAACCTATGCATGTGCATGGGCCAAGAGCGCGCTAGATTACTTGTATGCACTGTGATTTGCAGGGATAAGCGATGACAGCTGTGTACGAAAACCACGAATACTCCATATAGCCATGAGAGAGAGGCTTGGATCAAATATCCATACAAGTGTAATAGATTTCCTTCATCATGTTATGAGACGGGGAGCCAGTACTCCGTACTGATAGCGGACATCTAGGAGCACAAATTTAGAGGCTTTGGGAAAATTAGGGGGGAGGGAGGTACTTTGTACCAGTCACCCGCCGAGTTCTTGCCACCCCTAAGTAACTGCAAAGCAGCCTCACACTTTCCCCGAGTTATATCGTGATGAATCCAACGAAGGCATATCAGTTGCGCAGCTCAAAAAGACAGTTTTGGAACAATGCAAAAGAAACTCTACAACCCAAAAAACGAAGCGAGAATAAACGACCGCGCCAGGAGTCGAACCTGGAATCTCTAGAGGGATCGGGGCTCGCTGAACCGAAATCTAGCGCCTTAGCCATTAGGCCACGCGGCCGATGCTGAATGGAGGGCTTATTCTTCTATATCAACATACAGCATAATTTCGGTCTGAAGCAGTCTTGTCTATCGGACTGTCTTGTGCTGCGAGAATACGACATCTACGTCCGGGGCATTTCTCGTCAGCTTAACCCACCTAGTGCTCTGGTTCATTTGACATGATCCGTTGCATGACTTTAGAAGGGAGGTACGGTACGCCAGGGCAACTGGCTGCTCCTTCCCTAAGTGCTGATGAATGTCAAGTGAAAGGCGCCAGCTCTGACCACCTGCCAACGATAGCAGGCAGGTGGTCATCTATTGTAGACAGCTGGCAGCTTTTTGCTGGCACTTTCACGGAACCAGTGTTTATTTCAAATGAGCTGCTCTCCCCTCTCTTCTCGCTCTTCTTTTTCTGCCGCGCCTTGGTGACTCATAACTCAGACGAAGCAGACGCAGAGGCCGTGACTTTTTGAACTGCTGGTGTGGATTTTCTAAATATTGAAAGGCAAAAAGACAGTCTACACAAAAGAGTACAACAGGCTCTTGTGTCATCCTCCAACGGGCGACCATGAGCAGTCTGAACGTGTCGCCTGCGCCCGGGTGGCCGGCTGATAGACCAGAGGAAGGCTGGCATTCATCACGCAGCCCAACTTACCTGAGGTATGAATCTGGCAGCACAAGCTCATTCGAATACTTCTGTTATCTCCTTTTTCAACTCTTTGGAATGCGGTAGAGTTCACGCCAATGCAAAAGTCGTCATCTGGAGGTTCGATCAGTATGAGCTCGGCTAATGGGCGATCTCTGCTTTAGCAATATTTCAGAAGACCAGGATCAGAACCGGGCCTCCCCTCCGACTGTACCCTCTACTGATTCCGTATGGGTGAAAGGATGGCTTGAAGCCAATACCACGGACCGATTAGGCAAGCATTCTCACAATGCCGGTGCTGGTGCATGGATGCACGTCCCCGAAATTCACCAGCCGAACACATTTCAATGTCCTCCTTCGGGGCCGTGTCGAGATCAGCGAGACGTCGCATGGAGACAATCCCACATGACGTCCGAACTGCGTATTGTGAACGAGATCCAATGCCGTGAAAAGGTTGCAGAATACATCAAGCCGCCACCTGCAGCAGAGATTATACTGGACACGGCAATCGTCCCCGTCCCAGATGAAGAATTGGCCTGGCCAAAGGCGGAATGTGTCGTTCGACCTGCAACACCACAGGACTTTGAGGGCATCGCGGACATCATCAATAGGGAAGCAGCTGCGGAGACTAACCCGCAGTTCCTAACTTCAGGTGTCATATCCGCTTCGGATATTGAGCATATATTCCGGTCGTGTCAGATGCAAGCGAGGCCATTCATCGTTGCCGTTCCAGCCGAAAAAGTCCCAGCTAAAAAGGATCTGATGGATCGATCAAAGTGGCCAGCGGCTCCGAGCTGGCTCTATGAAGGAATCCTCGATTTAATAAGAGCGGGACCTACAGAGTCATCATGTGTTGCCGGTTTCGCTTTCATAATGGAGTCGCGAGTTGGGGTTTTCGACTCGGCTTGCCCTGGTTCTCGGTTTACTGGGCTAGTCAAAATGGCTGTCCACCCGGACTATCGACAAAGATTGTTCGAGTCCGCTCTTTTGGATCGTATACTTTTATGCGTCTCCCCATTTCATCGAAGCCTTGTTGACTATGAGTGGAGCTGTTGTGACAAGAGCCTGATATACGAAAGCCCCGTCACCCGGAACGAGCGACAGTACACTCGACTATATATCGAAACTTTGTGTGAGGATCCGCTGGAGGACGATCAAAAGTTAAGGGCTGGTGTCTTGGAGGAATTTCGCTTCCGCCAAGTGGCACATATCCCAAAATGCGTCAGAACAGACCGTTCCTTGGGTAGCCAATGGCTGGACCAAATTTTATGGGAGTTTGAGGCCTTGCATCTCCGCAATATCAGAGACCAATCTCCAGGCTGGCAGCCACGAGCAGCTGAGCATTTTGAGCATCATCGCCAGAAAGCTCAGGGCCAACGTGACCTCTCTACAAGCAAATGGGCTCCGCGCGCGCGAAACACTTAGTTTGGGTTTGTCACCAATGGTCGATTGACGATCTGCAACCGGCTCTCCCTTCCGGTGCATTGAAAGAGAAAATGGGAATCTCTTTTGTGAGTGCCTTGGGAAGCAGCGCTCTGTAGCAAGTGACGGGGGATTGGATGTGATTCGATGCAACTAATTCATATTGTGAACTCAGCTGTGGCTGGCAGAAGAATCTGTTGTGGATTTGTTACGGTGTGTGCGGAAAATGCCAGGGTGAGGTGAATCCAATTCGTGAAGGGCTGCTGAACCAGATCAATGAAAATGAAACATGAAGATCTGGAACAAAATTTGACTCGTTGATGCCAAAAGAGAAACAAGGATGGTGGATGAGGGAATGTCGGATAGGTAGTGTTGAATGAAGAGTGAGAATTCCATGCATCACGTGTGGGACGAGAGGCACCATCCAAGCGCATGATAAATTATTGGCAAGGGCTTCGTTGCCTTGCTCCCAAACGACAAGAAGACAACATATCTGCTCCCCACGAGAGGATATCGCCGTACATTTTCGTCAATTAGCATAGCAAATGTGTCGGCAAGATGCTTTCCATTTTACGCAAGGCGCGCCTCAAAGACAAGGAGATGAGGATCCTAATGCTGTGAGTTGGGCCCCCGTCTTCGACGTCACCAGCATCCGCTGAGAATATCAAGGTGACCCGTTAACTGACTCGTCCCAAGGGGACTAGATAACGCAGGCAAAACAACAATCGTCAAGAGAATCATGGGAGAGGATGTAAATACCGTGAGCCCAACCCTTGGGTTCATCATCAAGACCATTGACTACGAAGGGTAAGCCTCGGCGCATATTTCGACTCCTGGACCATCAAACAGAGAGGCTAATGACTGTGGCGATGACAACAGATATAAACTTAACATATGTAAGGCCAATGTCAGAGAGATCACGCAGACAGGTGGTGGCTGATGCAAATAGGGGACGTGGGCGGGCAAAAGACATTGCGGTCCTACTGGAGGAACTACTTTGAGAAGACAGACGCCTTGATATGGGTCGTCGACGCCACGGATCGCTTACGGATAAACGACTGCCGGGACGAGCTGCAGGGTCTGCTCTTGGAGGAGGTTCGTACTTTCGCAGGGCCAGCGTGCGCGAACTGTGCAGGGCTGACAATCCGGGGTAGCGTCTGGCCGGAGCCAGCTTGCTCATCTTTGCTAACAAGACGGATGTGGACGGATGCATGAACGAGCAGGAAATTTGCTCGGTGAGTGGCTCTGTGACTCTATTGAGATGAAACGTGCGGCTGACGTACGACTACAGTCGTTATGCTTGGACGAAATCAGAACACATCAGTGGCACATTCTCAGATGCAGTGCCATGACCGGGAAGAACCTCAACGAAGGACTGGCATGGGTGGTGGCAGATGCTAAGAAGCGATTGTTTCTCTACTGAGGAGTAGGTAGCGATGAACCCTGTTTATCTTGTGTTCCTGCGGGCTACGAATGTGTATCGTTGATGTCTATCAGGAGACTGGGCAACCCATTTGTCTCGTGTGGGAATGGCCATTGATCGTCGTCAGTCAAGGCGGCCGGGAGTGTTCGGATGAACGAGTGAGACAAGCATAGAGAGGTGCCCTGGGTGCCTGGCAATCAACACCGGGATGAACAATCACATGGCCGCAAGAGGTGACACTCGGGAGCATTGGAGAAAGAATTGGGGGAGATATTGGTTGCCGTCCCGATGCCCCTCACCATCTCGGTTGTATGGATGACGTTGTGGGTTGGATAAGGTAGGCTGACGCGATAGCGCGAGCGAACAATAACAGCCAAAGTAAACAAAGCCCCTCGTCACGTCTTCTCCCGGCCCTCAGCTGCTCCATGTTGTTTTGATGCGGCCCAGAGTTGTCAAGGTTTGCGATGCTATCAAAGTCCTTCTTTCTTTCCACGTTCGCAGAGCACTATCCAGATTGCAAGATAGGTTCCATTAGGACGAGCATGGATGGGCTGGTCCATCTGCATTCCATGCGGCCTGATGGGAAGGCCTGCTTTGAATGACGTGACCCCTTGCAAGCCGGGCGGGCAATTTTTTTCAGAGGCGTGTCACCATGGTTTTAGGGGCACTAGGGCGCAGCCGTAGGGCATCGCTGCTCCCCGAAGGAACCGCCACAGGGCCCACCGGGAGCATTTGCTCAGCGGAACACCGCAACAAGCTCAGGTCAGGGCGTTGTGCCAATTCCTCCGTCACCCCTCCTGCCGCAGACGACTTTCCGCGCGAAGCTGCCAAATGTAGAGCAATTGCTTATCTCCTTCTGCGCCTGATCGCTTTCTTTTTCTCTCACCCTTATTTTTCCCCTGACTGGGTTCTTTCATGGCTTCTGTGCTCGTGTAGAGAGCCTGCCTTCCTATCACGAAGCCGTAACGAAACGGAAACGCCCTTCGTTTGTGATTTGCAATTCCGGTCTGCAGAGCCAAATATCACAACCCCAGCATGTCAGACGAAGTCTCGCAATTTCTTCAGCAGGTCGAGCGCTTGCGTGACCAGCAGATTGAAGATGATGAGTCCCGAGCCCGCGAGCGTGAGGAGTTCCTCGCTGCAAAAAGAGAGAGGCAGGCTCGGAGAGAAGGTTAGTCGTCAAGCAACATTGGTTGCTCGTGCGCAAAGAGACTATACCCGAGTAGAGCTGCCAGCTGCCACCCTGGATGTAGCACCGAGTCTGCCAGCTGTGCAAGCTTTGACTCGCTCGCAACGTTTATGCTAGCTCGCGTGCTTGCCTGTTCTGGCGCTCGCGGTCTTCCTGATAGGATCCGCCCAAGAACGGCAAAAGGCTATTCTGCTGTTGGTGTATACGTGCTAACGCGCTTCTCATTAGAGCGCGCGAGATCCATCTCGCCCCAAAAGTCCTCCCCCGTTAATACGCCGTCGCCACGTTCCAATACCCGAAGCATCTATCTCTCGGATGCCGTCAAGCTAGAATCACCGAGCAGGGACCCCGAGGGCCCACGCGATCAGTCCATGTCTTCGCCAGCCGTGGGCAACCCCAGCCCATCAAATAAGGAGAATGGGGCTTCCATTGATACTGTTTCGAAAGAGAAGGCCCCTTCGACGCCGCCAATGCGCGAATCAACACTTTCGTGGCAGAGACGGCCGACCTCTCGTGGGGGTAGCCGACCTTTAAGTATGGTTGCTGCCCGAAATGCCACCCAGAAATCTGTTATGGAAACCTCTTCGACACCTGAGCAAACAGAGCCTTCGCGTGAACAGATCGCGCAGTCTCTCGAATCCAAGGACCCAGCTTGGTTTCGACAGACCGCAGGCCGTGGTCAGGGATCGGCAGCTTATCGGCGACATCAGGTCGAGGATGACGATCGGTCCAATTTAAGCTCCATCAGGACACAGCTGCCCGGATTGTCGCTTTCTGGCAAGGTGTCGACCGAGCGCTCGCCCGCCCAGGTAGATACTGGCACTACGACGCACCCTGGGCTCGCCTCCCCTGTCTCGCTAAATCCAGCTCGGTTCGAAGGGCCAAAGGACGAAAAGCATGAGAAAGAAAACGAGATGATTACATCGTCAGGCCAAACTTCACCCGCGCGAGCCACCTCGCCCACGAAAGGAAAAGGTGGCTTTGTCCAAAGCGCCATGATGAAACGGAACTCGAGCAAAAGATGGACTGTTACGAGCCCTCCCAGCTTGACGCGAGTTGATTCCATAGCTGGAGCCAGTAGCACAGCGTCACCAACCGCACGACCCTCAAGCATGGCGCGCGGGAGCTCCACGACTCCCGGGACCAGCCGGCCTAGCTCGAGCCATGGGGAAAAGACCAATGCGCATAAAGCATCGGACGGAGCTTTGGCTCAACGGGCAGATGGTAACAAAGCCAAAGACGAAGATGCAGATATCCCTACAAGTCCATCGAAGACTATGGATACGAGACGGTGGAGCCCGACCAAGTCAAGCTGGCTGGAGAGTGCCCTGAACAGACCGGAGTCTCCAAAACCTCAGCTCAAGCCAGCTCAGACGCAGCCTTCTTGGATGGCCGACCTCAACAAGAGCAAGGGCGAGCGTGCAACCAATTCGGGGGGAGATGCCGGCCGGCCGACATCTTTCTCATCACATAAGCATCAAGTCAGTATCGGGGGCCTTATGAGGCAGTCACCCATGGGCTCGGCCGCGAAAACCAACACGACGGGTCTAGGCGGCATTTACTCTCCACCCCCTAATGCGAACGGTCCAACATCGTCTTTCAGGCATGCGATGAAATCCAGTGTCTCCGGCGGTCTGCAAAGTCCGAACCTTTCTGGAGAGGAGCCGCAGGCGCATCCTCAGCCGGAAGTTCTGGGTTTGGAAAAGGGCTCGTCTATCACCAGCCCGCCACCTCCCAAGCCCAAGCCACAGACACCACCCAAAACCGATTTCAGAGCGAATCTGAGGCAGCGTCCCGCCGAGAGGGAAGCTGCGAATTCTGGGGAACCAGAGTTTAGAAACGTCTTTGGGAATTTGCGCCGGACGAAAACCCAAAACTACGTCGCGCCTGACGAGCTCAAGAACAACATTCTCAGGGGCAAGGCAGCCTTGAATTTGACAGACGGGCCCCAGAAGAGCGAACGTAAAGATGAGTTCAAGGAAGCCATACTGAAGAAGAAGGAGGATTTCAAAAAGGCGCAGACGGAAGGTAAAGGTGTCTCGCGCGACGCGAACAAGTCCATCAATCAGTCAATACCCGAGGGTCTGGCAAAGAGGGCTGAGCTGGGCAAACAAAGGACGGGGCTTCAGAGGGACGAGAAATCCGAGTCTTCGCCAAACAATCCCAAGACGAACGCGTCACCCAAACCTGTGCCCGGGTCGAAAAGAGTCCCTAGCCAATCTAGTTCCTCGGTCCGATCTTCTAATGCGACGCAGCCATCTCTTACCAAGACTTCGGAGACAGGAAAGGCCCGACGCGTATCCACAGAATCTCGAGCGCCCAAGGACAAAGCAGAACGTCGGGTACCTTCAGCTTCAAAGATACAGCCTAGTCGTGGTCCTGGGAGTGGAGGGAAGCTTGCCGACCGTTTTAATCCAGCTCTGGCGGGAATTTTGGCTAGAGGACCGCCTACCTCAGCCTCAGGCGGCGGCGGAGGCCCAGACGATCACAGTTCAAGGTCAAAATCAGCTGTTTCAGATACTTCTGGAACAAGTGGCCCTGGTCCACAGCTCTCACATATGACCAAGAACCGCGCGCGCGGTCCAAGGCGGAAAGCCCCGACCAGAAGCTCTGCTTTACCCAGCTCCCCTAAAAACCTCGTGAATGAGGCGACACTCGAACCAGAACCCCGTGGCCAGCAGTACGAACAGGTCGATGAGAAATCCTTAGGCAGTGTCAAGAAAATTGGAGGTAACGCCTCGTCGGAAATAGCGGCTCGGGCTGTTCCAGAGCAGACCTTTCCCACAACAAGCAACCGCAATAACGTAGGCCTAGACGAGGCCAACAAATCATCCCGAGATGGCGTGCAGTTCGGGATGCTGCAGGGGATCAGATCCCGGCCTGAATCGCCAGTTCGACGAGCAATTCTTGACGATGCGCCTTTGTCTCCATCAGAGCCGTCTTACGAGAATGACGAGACTACAAGTCGGCCGGTATCACCACGCAAACTGGACGTGAAGCGGATGTCCAAATTCATTGATAGTGCGGACCCTACCGCGCTCAGGTCCCAATCTCCAGAAAAGGGGATGGCCGCGTTGATACAGCAGCGGACAGGCTCCCGGTCACCGACTAAAGTGCGCGACCCACAATCTCCAGAGCCATCCCCATCGCCTACTAAAAGCGATCGCGATCTTCTCCCCTCTATGAGAAGCGATTCGCCACGGTCCAGCATGCTTGTTCGATCGCCGCCCGTCTTGAAGTCTGATTCATCCTTTGACAGGCCCTCTCACGAGGCTACAGCCCGCGCGCGTTCCAGAGGCCCTTCACGGCCACTCTCCAGCTTGTCAGGCAACGGAGTGAGATCGCCGCCCAGTGTGGCTTCACCACTGCGCTCACCGAGCAAGCCTACGAGCGAAGTCTCTACAATACTAACGGACTTCTTTGGACTGCCGCACACAAGGACAAACTTGGGAGTAGATCCGGCAGATATCCTCGTGAGCCGGTCTGCAGCTAATGTGGAGGCCACGACTCTTGGCGTGCGAATGTTTCAAATCTTGGGTAACGGAAAGAAAGTGCCTTTATCGCCACAGAATGAGCGAGTGCTCTTCGATCGAGAGATGTACGTGTGCGCCCACAACTTTGCCGATGCTGCCGGCACAAAGGTCTTTGAGATCTATTTCTGGGTTGGGGATGAAGTGTCCGAAGCTGAAGTCGAAGACGCCACTGTCTTTGTGCAACGAGAGGCGCGGCAGATGGGTGGCAAACTGATATATCTTCGTCAGGGCAAAGAGACGGGCCAATTTGTGCAAGCGCTGGGCGGCGTCATCATCGTCAGAAGGGGATCGAGCAACAAGTACGACTCACTGGCGCCCAATATGCTGTGCGGTCGGAGATACGTGGGACAAGTCGTGTTTGATGAAGTCGACTTTGATCCATCAAGTCTATGCGCCGGCTTTGTTTATCTCATTACCGAGGCGGGCAAGTGTCATGTGTGGAAGGGAAAGGGTAGTGACGTCACCGAAGTCAGCTGCGCGCGCCTTGTTGGGATGGACCTGACGCTCACGGGTGAGTTGGTCGAACACGATGACGGCTGCGAGCCTGCTTCTTTCTGGAGCATATTTGGACACGAGTCGGACACGAAGCCGCACTCTGCGGACCACTGGAGACTGAAACCAAATTACGACAAGTATTGCAGTCGACTCTTTTGCTCCGACGCAGATTCGCGACAGCAGGTCAGTTGCCCCTTGCACGGCGAGCATGCCGATACGATTTGCAACGTAAACTAACCCGTAGTGCCCTGCGCTTTAGATCTACGAGATCAGCCCCTTCAGTCAAACAGACCTCTCCTCCTCGAGTATCTATGTCCTCGACGCTTTCTTCGAAATATACATCATTGTCGGCTCAAACACACGCTCACAGTACGCCTCGTTCCGTAACGCCCTCGACTTCGCGCAAGAGTACGCCATCCTCGCTTCTAGCATGGAGGATCGTCCGTTCGTGCCCGTCTCCACGGTCGTGTTGGAGGGAATCCCGCGGGACATGAAGCGCGTCTTCCGCAAATGGGACGATGCGCGCAGCCCGACGGTTACGAACCCGGCGGCCGGCTTGAAGAGGGGACGCAGTCTGAGAGTCGTGACGCTCACGCAGGCGCTGCAGGCGTTGAGCGAGTGATGGACTTGGAATCGGTCTCATCACATGGACCACCTTGTGTCATTCCTGGCTTGTGGTATGTTGCCCTGAAAGAATGGCATTGACGGCCGGATTAAGGGGAAATGGGGGCTCATGCTTGGGAGTTGAATTGTGAATCGTCATTTGATAAGCGAAAAGGGGTGGTGGGCGTATATACGGACAGATGTTATCTTGCGTCGTGTCGCATGCCTGGTTCAGAATACCATTGGCACCGGACAGTTGCATGCCTGGACATTGGCAACTTGGGTGTGTAGGTGTGTATATGCATATGTATAAATGTTATGTATTGACGTCTATTCTGAGATAGGGTGGGTATCAATTCTGTCACTCTGCAAATCTAGCCTTCTTGTTCTCCGCCAGTGTTTCCATCTATATGCGAAAGGCATGCATAGACGCGGATAGGAAATGCAACACGATGCCGACACTCTGGATGCTTCACGTGTCCGAGTCTGCCAAGGGAGGTACGTATGTTCAAAAGTGTCGTGCATGGTCTGGTGCGACTCGTGGTGTCATCATCATCACGATGCGATGTACGTTAAATTCATGTACAAAGATATATCGGGTGTCGATGTATCGGGAGTCGGTAAAAATAATGTCGGTGGGGCTGGCTCAAGAGTCAATGGCGGAACTCTTGGCCAAGGGGATGGAGTCGGCTTGCACAGGGCGGCCTTGCGCCTGGGCCGTCAGGGCAACGAGCTCCTTGAGCATGAGTTCGCGAGTATCGTGGGCGAGTTGGTCGACGTCAGCGGTGGTAAGACCCTTGGTGGGTATGGGATCTAAGACTTTACGATGTGAATCATGTCAGTGAAGTTCAGCGAGACAGATGAAGTGTGAAAGGCGAGCGGGCTTTACCCTTGATGGGGATATGCCCGGATCGAAAGACCAGGCTCTTGATATACAAGACGTGGCTGTAGTTGGCCACGACGCAGGGCACGATAGGCACGCCAGCCTGGACAGCGAGATAAAAGGCACCCTTCTTGAAGGGGAGCAGGACAGGGTCCTTGGCATAACTCCTGGTGCCCTCGGGAAACATGTAGACACTCTGCTTCTTGCGCAGAATCTCGTCGGCAGCGCCCTGCATGGCCTCGCGGGCATCCTTTGAGTTCCGTCTGTCGATGAAGATGGAGCCGCTGAGACGCATGAACCAGCCCAGGATGGGCACGTGCTTGAGGTCCGACTTGGCCGTAACGCTGCAATACTTGGGGAACATGGCGCCGAGCATGAGGACGTCGAGCTCTGTCTGATGGTTCCCAATAAAAACGGCGGGTCGTGTCGAAGCCAGATGGCCCTTGGGGTCGTCGACGTCGAAGACGATGCCCGTCGTCAGGCGCATCGTGTAGTGGAAAGAGCGGCCGGTGACCCATTGTGCGATCTGCTGCTGGCCCAGCAAGGTGAGGACGACGGATGCCACGACGCCAACAAAGGAGCAGAACATGAGAGACAGGTAGGCGGCGAGAACGCGGGCAAAGAAGCCGGCTCGGGGTAGCCGGAGGGACGCCATGTAGAGCAGGACAGTGACGACGACGTAGCCGAGGAGGAAGTTGGTCAGGTAGCCGAGGAGAGACGACATGATGGGCTGGGACCCGGAGTTGGGCTGGCTTTTTTTGTCTTGGTGACGGGAAGACGACAAGCTGGTTTATCGTGGTGGAGTAGAAGCCCGGGCGTTTGTAAGGGGATAATAACGGATGTTTGCCTTGACCGGGCGAGACGTCTGGCTCGGGGACAAAGAGAGGATAAAGAGGGACGAAGGGGAAAGGGGGATGAGGTGAGGTGACGGGCGACTTCTGAAAGTGTCACGAGGCCATCGGAGCGTTTCCTTGGTTGTCTGTCTGTGTGTGCAACACAGCAAGCAAAGCCCTTGTGAAAGCAGAAGTTGGCAGGCAGGCGGAACGTCGTAGAAAAAAATCATGTGGGGAGTTGCGACTCGTGGTTTCAGATGACGGCTTCGGGAAACTGTTGGGGGGGGGGGTACAACCACTCGAGCGGGAGGACGGCGGCATTTCCAGGTACCGGCTGCACTCCAGCATGGTCTGTGGTGGTGCTGCCAGTCGTGCCAGTATAGTGGCCCCCCTCCACACCACCCAATGCCCGTCATCTGCTACTGTAGGTACGCGGGTAGGTACGCATGTATGTATGCACGCACGTACTTTGTATGAAGTAGTACATCTATCACAAAGAAGGTGGAGCCCATCTTGACGATGTTCTCCCGTCCAAACAAACCGAGCCATTTACTTACACTACCTTACTATCTGTGTGTTAGTAGCACGGACTGGCAACATCATAGCTCACGTTTCGTCTCCAACAAACCCCGACTCAAACAAAGCGCATGGCATCCGCCAGGTAAACCATCTCTCGCGACCATACGGCACGCCGCTCTCCTCGTCCTCTCCTTCTCTCCAATTCTGCGCATCCATCTACATCCTCACCATTGACTGCCATGAGAGCCCGCTCGTCGCCATGGCTCCGACGCGCAAACCCTCGAGAAACCGGCCATCCTCGCACGCCTCCAGCTCCAGCGCGCAGCTCCCACCCGTATCAGCCCTGTTCCTGATCGATTTCGACGTCAAGGCGGGCTACACCATCTCGTGGAAGCAGGCCGTCCCCGGTCTGGTGCTTGACAGTCAAGTCGAGTACAAGTCTCTCCCCTCGGGTCTGCACACGGTTCGCGACGACCTGATCTACTTTGTCCACGACAATTCGCACGCCGGGCTGAGCGCCTTCGTCAACGAGCCTTGCCAGGAGGAGGAGTCGAGGAATGCGCGCATGATTGCCGTCGGCATCTTGGTGCCGCTGAGCTTCGGCCGTTTGGGACGCGCTTGGCGACATGCTGAGAATCTCAAGGCCATGGCCGCGTGAGCCCCCACGCTCCCCCTTGCCTTGCCTTGCTTCCAAAACTGATCATGATGCGGGTGCTAGAACGCTTGCCAAGGACCGCCATGCTACCGACTTGTTGCAAGCGTATTGGCAAGCCCATGCCATCGGCCAGAATACGACCGAAAACCTGGCCCCCAGCCTTCCGCAAAGTCCCGTCTCCGAGCGCAGGTCTCATGGCAGGAATCGTTCCGTTTCCGATGGCACTCCCTTGCAATCAGCTGAGCACAAGCTTTCCTCCTTCCACCCCGCCTGGAGCTTGGTGAAGCTGCTCGACAGATTCGGCCCCTTGATATTCCCCATTTACAGAGCCGCTCTGCTGCGGAGACGCATACTCATCTCGTGTCATGCCCCGGTGCATCAGGCGTGCGATTTCGGTGCGTTCTCCATGCTCGCACCGACACTCCCCCACCGTCTTTCGTGTATCTTCATCAGCTACTAACCGCAGCATTAGTGTACGACATCTCCGTCCTATCCAACATACCCGCTTCCGTCATCGATACCCTGCCCGCCTCATCTCCCAGTACCCGACTACGACCTCTTTTCACCATTGGCATCCACGACATCCCCTTCCTCGCCGACGACTCTCAAGCCACAAAGCGCCGCCAGGACGGCGACCCCCATGACGCGCACGACGAAGCAGGCTCCGGCTGGGTCGCCTGCACGACGGACAGCATCCTCGCCATGAAAGACACTCTGTGGGACATGCTCATCACCCTGCCCCCGGACGCCGACGACGCCTCCAAAGAAACCACCTGGCCCACCGTGGAATGTCCACGCGGCACTCCCATCAAAGCTACTCAACGCGACCTCCGTCGATATCAGAACCTTCGCACAGCTCTCGCGCGTTTATCTCCCTCCTCCGAAAACAACTCTTCACCACCTCCATCGGAGCCGCCCTCCTCCCGCGAGCCAAGAAACCAAGGCGGAGCCGTCGAAAAAGTCATCGAACCCTTCAGCTGGACCGCCCTCGCCTACAACGGCTACATGTGGTGGGCCAGCGCAGGCGAACAGCTCCGCTCCGAAGAACAAGAGGAAATCTCGCGCGACACAGCCCTCCTCGCCGACTTTGCCCCCTCCCCACGCCCCGACCTCCCCAGCGACTCGGTCGCCTCGCTCACAAGCACGCCCAATGACGAGGCGCGCATCGAGCTCGCCATCATTGCCTACTTCCACCGTCTCACCGCCCAGATGATGTCGACCCTCGTCCACCTCGTCGACTCCATCGAGGACGCCTACGCTGATTCCCCTCCCTACCGCGACCAGGACGACTCCTCCGACGAAGCGAATCCCTTGCTCGATTCCTCCCCTCCCGACGACCCTCATGTCACGGTCGATAGCCGCTTTCTGGAAACCATGGGCTTGGATGTGTGGAGCGTCAGTGACGCCAGGTTCGTCAGAGACTTGGTTGCTATGTACTTTGCCCGAGGCGCTGAGGTCGAAGGTAAAGGTGTGGAAGTTTGCGGAGTGAGGATCTGTTAGGACTTCCTGTTTTTTTTTCTCTGGCTCGGGATAGGCGCGTAGTTCGAGGCAGCATCAACTGGGGGGAAATGTCGCCTGTAGACGCTGTATTTCTATTTGGTGTTTTGTAACACAGAGGCGTCCGTCCATGATCTAGTAGTATCGCTCGACCGTTCGATTCTGTAAATCTACATGAACAGGAGAGCCCTGCATCAACTCCTTCGCTCCTACCGTGGCCTCGATGAAGAGTCTGTATATCAGCCAGATACACAACCGGGCGGACAAGCTCCCCAAGCTGACCCAACCAAAGGCGACTGGCTACACGTACAAGCAGGACCTCAGAAATATTCGACAAGAGCGAGCATTATCAAGAAACGTAGGAAGCCTTCTTCGGGAGAGGGGGAAAAAAAAGTACAAAGATGTTCTATGACTCGTCCTCCGTGTCGGTATCGGTATCACTTGTGTCATCAGCCTCTTCCTCGGTCCCGCTCTCTTCATCCGACTCTTCCTCGATTTTCCGTCTAGATCTGGGTTGGGGCGCTTGGCCCGTCTTGAGCGCCTGCATCTGGCCAGCAATTGAATCTAGTGCATGTTAGTTCGGCGACAGTGTAAAGGAGGAGTTAAAGAAAAGGAAGGGGGGGTTCCCACCTTCGTCCGGTTCACTGATGTCGTCTTCGGCGTCCATCTCTGCCGCCCTGGAGGCCTCCTCGACAACGAGTGTCACTTCCATCTTGGTGTCGAAGCCGACGTACGAATCGCAGACGACGTGCATAACAAAGGTGTAATGGCCGGCCTGGGGGGGCGCGGCAAATTGCGCCTTGAGTGTCTGCATGGCGAACGTTGGCTTGCCTTGGTCGTCAAAGATGGGCTGGTCGAAACGATCGAAGGTGAAAGGAGGGACGGCCATCTTTCCTTGCTTGGAGTCGCTGAGGAAGGCGTACCACTTGGGGGTGTGATCGCGAGCAAAGTACGGCGCAAAGGCGAGAGGCGGTAGCACGCTCTGTTCTTCGATTTCAGTAATCTTTCCATCGGGTCCTTTGAAGGTCTTCTTTTTGCGTCCCATGAGAGCTTCAAGGTCGTCCTCGGCAGCGTCGATGTCTTCCAGGTCGAGCTCGTCCACGGCAGGGACCGCTTCAGCGCCGGGCGGGATAAAGCGGCCTTTGATCACCAGTGTCACCAAGGAGGAAGGGATAATGACCCGCTCGCCGGCGACCTTGAAGAAGGCCTTGGCCACTCGCAGGTACGGAAGTTGCTTGCCGACGTTGATGCTCGCCTTGTATTGCTCCTCCGAGAGCAAGCCTTTACCCACAGCCAGCCTTCGCCTCTGCGCGTCGGGAAGGTCCATGAACTGCTGCATCGTCATGTGCGTCTTGGAATCGCCCTCGACCGCCATGGCGATCTGGGGCGTGAAGTGGGGGAGCTGCAGGAGAGGCGAGGATTTCGGTGAAAGAGCTTGTATGAGGTGCTGATTCGCCATGAACGAACCGGCGATGGGGTCGATGTTTCCATAGGCGAGGGCGATAGCGGCAAATGACTGATTGAGGTTTCGAGCAATGGGCGCGATCTCGAGCTTGGCTTTGGTGAGGGCGGGATCATCCAGCTCGACTCGTCCGAGGTAAGCCCAAAGAAGCGCCAAAACCTTGCGACGAAGCCCGCACTCGAGGTCCTCGAGCTTCTCTTTGTCCTTGACAGAGAAGCCGGAGGCAAAGACTGACGCGATACCCTCTGCAGAAATTCGCGCCTCAATCTTGGCCAGGTTGGACTCTGCGTGATCGCCCTTGAGAACTTTTTCGAATTCCTTGCCGGCACTGAGAGCAGAGATGATGCCCGCCTCATCCAGTTCATCATCATATTGGCGGAAGAGATTGTTTGCGCTCTCCATCAAGACACCTTCTTTGGACATTTTCTTGGTTCCGTACCACCAGGAACCGACCAAGTAGGGCAGCAGGACACCCAACAATCCGGTATACAGGAGGACCATGTATTTGCCATTGCCATCGGCGACAATAAACTTTGGCAGCGCAATACCAATGCTCATGCTCTGCTTGCCATCTGGGTGACCGTACTGAATATAGTTGTTGCGCACCTCCTCGTCGGTCAGAGATTGGTATGCCTTTGTGAGCTCAACATAGCGATCGTTCAGTGACTCGATGGTCTCGTTCTTGGCCGCATTCGGTTTGACTTTGTCAGGGTGAAACTTGACTGACAGTCGCTTGTAATGTGACTTGATCTGCTTCTCGGTTGCGGACTAGAGTCGAGAAAATAAAATGTCAGCCATGATTCCGAAGAAAACGGCATAAGGCCACGCAGCGAGCAAGGTGGAGAGTCATTAACACAGTGGCTCATCATGTTGCGACGCCTGCAAAAAAGTGGCCATGGAGGTGCAAATTACCTCGGATATTCCCAAGATGTCGTATGGATTCCAGGTTCTCGTTATAATGGTCGGCTGCACCACCGTGATGAGATATCCCATGAAGATGATGAGCGCCCAGCCCAGTAGCGCCGCAACAGATCTCTTTACTTTTCTTTGCTTCCTCTTCTGCGCAGCTCGCAATGACTGTACGGCATCGCCATGCCGTATCTTGTAATCCGACTTGATGCGCGGCGCGAGGTTGGAGTCCTCGCTGCTCGCCTTCAAGACATTGTACGTCAGGGGTAGCGTGACCAGGCTGGTGACGGTGAGGATGAAGAAAGGGAAGAATTGAGCCTTGAAGAGCCAGTCAGCGGCGCCGTCCTCTCGTGCTGAGGGAGCGGCAACAAACCTCGTCGTCGTAAGAGTAGTCGCTGGAACTCATGGTGGCAGCAGCCTGTCGGGGCTCAGCCCAGGTTGTGTCGAATCGTGTGGAATTTCGGCCTTGCTGCAGACAGATTTGAGTCCTCGTAGAAAATTGCCGCTGTCGGACCACCCGAGGCCAATTCAAGGCTCAAAATTGTCGACCTGTCTCAAGGGTGGTGGTTTGCCTTGCAGTCGTGTTTTCTTGTGGTTGTGTTGTCTCTTTGCCTGGATCGGCGGGTTGGATTATCCGGCGACCAATAAAGTCCATGCCGCCACGGTGTTCAATTCGTGCTCAGGAACCAGAGCGTGTCAGCCGCAACGCGAGGGAAGGTATGTGGGCCTGGCCGCTGCAGCCACCGGAAAGGACACTGATCGACATGACATATTAGTACTACTACTACTAGTAGTATTACTTTGTATTACCGTAACTAACACTGTTGGAATCGCAGGCCAACCTTGTCAGCCAAGATCTACTATTACACGTGGTAGACTTTTGTTACCATATAATTGCTTGCGATATTAGCTATGATCAGCCGAGACACGCTGGCATGTATCTTCATATTATTGCACCATGGCAGTGTAGGAGGCGGTCCTCAGTGACACTACTCTCTCTAAAGACATGAAATTATAAATCAGCCAATTACTCGGAAAATGTCTCCAAGCATCTTGAGACAGCGCGGTACTGCGTGGGCTATATCGACATCTATCCCTCCACTTCCAAAGACAAAGAAGACTATGTAATTACAAGCAAGGTGTAATCACAACCAAATATCAAGGACTGTGGTCACCAGTCCATCAAACACGCTATCCTTCGTCCACCACAACTGCGGCACGCTTCACTTCTCCTTCATCACTCCATCTTCTTCTTCCAGTGGCGTAAAAGTGACTTCCTCCCCTTCCGTCTCCTCTTCGGTGGTTGTCCCATTCCACGCCGAGTCTACCAGCAATAGGCCCTTCAAGTCGTCCTCGCTCATGGTCGAACGCAATCCGTTCCCCCCACCGACCCACGGTCTGGTTTCGAGTCTCCCCTGCTCGATGAGCCTTTCCATCTTGAGCCTGTTCGCGACAAATTTAAGCTTGGGGAACGTGCTCTGCTTGCCCTGATGGATCATGCGCGCCAGCCGCTGCGCATCCGGGTCAGACAGTATGTGCCAGAAGTCCGACAGGATCGACTTGGGCCAGATGGTGACGGTGCCACTAAATTCTTGCAGCCAAAGCTGGCTCCAGTCCTGGCCCAGCGGTCGCGGAAGCAGCTCGGCATATCGGACGAACTTGAGCCATTTGTTCATGTCCAGCTTGAGGTAATTCTCGATGGCCGACATGAGGTAGCCGCCGCGCCAGCCTCGACCCTTGCGGTGGGTGACGGGGTGTCCGACTGAGCCCCTCGACGAGAAAAAGAAAAGATTGATGTGTGGGTTGACTTGGCTGACGATGGTGAAGTTGACGTTGAAGTGGGTGTTGAGGGCTTTGATAGGGATGTCGGTTCTCAGACTGCCGTCTTTCCACTTGTGTCCAAAGGAATACGGAGCTAGCGTGCCGTTTCGCGTCTTCATCATGAGGACGACGGGGTTGAGGATGCCTGGCACCGCGGCAGACGCAAGCACGGCCGACCAGATGACGCAATCCGGGCTCGTAAGGTAGTTGCACAGAATCGTGGGCGAGTGAGGATCCGCAGGGACGCACGTCACGTTCAGGATGCGACCTGTTCGCTCGTAGGCCTCTCGGAACGTCATGGAGCCTCGAGTCCACCAGCTGCATCGATCTGCCCAGTCCACCGAGTCGAACCGAGCGCCCGTCCTCCACCACCGCGGGAGCCACACCATCATGGACTCCTTGCAGGCGTCGATCCGATGAGCCAAGGCAGGCACCAAGAGCTTCTTAAGCTCATCATCAGTGCGCGTGGCAGCGAGCGCCGCGATAAGGGCGCCGCCGCTTGTTCCCGTAATGACGTCGGGTAGGAGATTGGCATCCAACAGCGCTCGCACAACACCAACGTGGTAGTAGGCGAATCCAGCACCACCAGAGAGGCAGAGGGCTGTGCGTCCGTAATTTGCGTACGTGTGTCTGAAGAGAAGCCTCTTCTCCTCGGTCTCGAGCTGCTTGGTGTTCAGAAGCAGCTTCATGCTCCTTCCAACTATCAAGAAACGGCTTGTATCAGCATTCCAGGCCAACAAAGTACGGCGGCTATCTTCGATCGAGCATAGTTACCTTCGTCCAGAAAGTTCTGTACCAAGTTCTTGGTTCCGTAGTACGTTTGGCTATACAACTTGGAGTTCTCCACACCAACAAAATTGTTCTTGACGCAAGCCTCGATAAGCGACTTGAGGTCTTCCACAGCCGTCTTGTCGCCGCCGTCAGCTTCGGAGCATGCCTCTTCTTGAGCCTCTGCCTTAGTTCTTAGCTTTCCCATCTGGTCCCAGACCCTTTTGATAGTCTTGGAATCGTAGTAAGCAAACTCGTTCTCTTCCCGCCACGTTTGTCTCCCCAGAAACGTGTCCAGTTCTCTTGCAGCAGCCACCCAATCCTGGTAGTTGGAGGCACCGCGCAGATTCCTCCGAAGGGTTTCTCGCCGTCCACGCCAGGCGAAGAAGTGTTCGTATACCCAGATGTACCACCTCGTGAGGAGATACGCAATCGCCAATCCGCCCAGCCAGGCTAACACGATGAAGAGCAACGGCCATTTGGAGAGCTGATACAAGTAGCCCTCGCGCGTCTCGTCCTTGGTTCGAGTACCCAGAAACCCTTCCATGGCCTGCTTCGCGACCTTTTTTCTTCCCTTCTTGGCGCTCCTTCTTCGTCGATGCAGTTTGGAGTTGACCGGTGCCCAGTCGTTTTGAGCCGTTATGAAAGTACCCTTGGCGTGGCTTGCATGGGGTGGTAAATCTCCTCCGGATGCTGCTGTAGCAGTCGCTATTGCCGAGGCACTGTCTTCAGCGTCGATACTGCCTTGCGAGTTCCTCTTGGTTAGGCTGATGAAGCTGCCCCCAATGGGTGACTTCGGACCCCCGGCCTCGTCGGCGAGGGTCTGTAGAGGGTCGGGGGCCTGCAGCGCCTTCTCGAATGCAGCTCTGTCTTCGGCGCTGAGAAATTGACGGTCTCCATCGGGCAGATATGCGTGGTCGAACGCTTCGGGCGAGAAGCCGTAAGTCGCATGACTTGACATGGCGCGAGCAGGCGTCGGCCAGCGCCTTAACACAGTATCTGTCGAATTCTAGCGAGCAGTCTTTCCGAAAAACCAGAATGAATGTATTTCAATGACCAATACAGGTGAAGCGTATCGTAGAAGCGGGCGAGGATGAGATTCGTGATGGTGGTATGATTGTTTATTTGTATAACGAGGTAGAGGAACACGTGCCGGTCGATGGTTGAACGCATGACGTCGGCTGCGCTTACTGTATCGGTATTTCGTTGGGCACCAGGGGTCCGGCTACGCCAGTCCCGGCCGAGGCAAGATAACAGCCACACCGGTCATTTTGTAATGCGCCAAACGAAAAGAGGATCCAAATTCACGGTTTGTTGAGTTGATGTCGTGAAAGTGCGGGCTGTGTCTTTTGCAAAGATTCGTAAGCAGAGAGGAAAGCAGAGAGGATAGCAGAAGGCCGTTTTGCTTCGGGGGTCGTAACAGGACATATCAGAACAGAAGCACTCGTCCAGACCGTCGGCTCATCATCGTTTGCTTGGTGCCAACTCTCCCTATCTCTCTCCTTCTCAAGGTACATGTAAAAACACCGTGATATCTGATTTATTCTGCAAAATTACAACTTATTGGTCGCCCCAAACGTTTGCACCATGCGCGTTTTCTATTGTCGATTCATAGCATCACCAAGACCTGTACAGAGTCAGCGCCCGGCCGGCGCTTGGCTCTCTTGATCCAGACAGAGTGTATTACAAGGAGAACTCGACGCTTATTTCATTACATGCCTATCGCAGCTCCACGAACGCTTTGGGAGGTTTCAATGACCTCCATGAATCGGAAGCGCCAGACCACGTCATAAAAAACTTCAACACCCAACAACCTCTTCGATCGACCAGACTTGTGTCACATGGGCACGCCGATTCGCTTCAGCTAGCCCCGACTGTCCGGGCAGTTGTCGTCATCAAGGCGCCCCTCAGATGAACTGCGCGAGCCATTTGAAAGCCTCGAGATAGCCCTGTCGGCAGGCCACAGAACACATGAAAACCTCGATCGGTCGGGCATCGCCTCTAGGCCCATAACCTGTCGTCTGGTACAGGCCTAGCGCATGTCGGAAATCCTCCTCCGACAAGGCGCGCTCGTCATCGATTTTGTTGCCCATGACAACGAAAGGGATGGTGGCAAGCTCTTCCAGCGCCAAAAGAGCGTCGAGCTCGGCTTTCGCCTCGGGCAATCGTTCGATATCCTTGGCGTCGACGAGGAAAACGACTCCGCTGACCTCAGGGAAGTAATCTCTCCAAATGCGGCGGGCTAGGCATCGAGTGTATTCACAATCAGCTCAAAATGCTCCTCTTCACGTGGTGTGCGCTCTACTGACCTTGCTGGTGACCGCCCAGGTCGAAGGTGCTAAATCGTACGTTGCCAATGACGAGCTCCTCGGAATCTAAAGCAGTCAGAAAGATGGCCTTCCGCAGTGATGTCACAATCCATAGCAAGGGATTCGTCTTGCTCACTCGGGTGAAGGGTAGGCTGCAGAGTGGCCATTCGATCGTTCTATGGAGTCATTCGTCAGCAGCTGCACCCTCACGTCGCTGAGGATATGCTCTCGTGCGCAGAGCCGACGTCGATCGCGAAAGGGAGGCAACCGGCTTCGTGGCCGCTGAGCCGTACCTTGAGCATGTGCAATAAAGACGTCTTTCCTGCATTGTCCAAGCCAAGGAACAGCAGCTTTGCGTTCTTGTTCCACAAGCCCAGCGAGGACAGCAGGTCGGAAACTATGATGGATGCGCGTTAATCGACTTGGTTCTCCGAAACAGCAAGTCATGTACATACACCAGTTCCACATCCACATTGTGACAGATGCTTGAATGGGCGTCTTCGGAGAGGTCGAGCAGCGAATTTTTGAGGACTTGGATCGATGTGAAATAATGGACGTTGGTTGCAGACGGTTCAGCTCGGCCTGTTTACAAGTTGCTAGAACTTGACAGAAGGCGCCCTCGTAGGTTTGGCCACTGTGGTGCCTAATAAGCGAGGCATTCAAACCAGATCCTGCTGCATACCTTACTTGTAGATACCGTGTCTTTAGTCAGCCTGTGGGGCAGTCAGCAGCCAGTGCCAGATGATAGTGCTAGTATTACTCCGTATTAATGGACAGAATGTTCCTTTTTTACAATCTACTCAGCTATTCTAATAAAGCTTAGATAGCTACGAACATACTTCTCTTTCGACTATGTTACATCACCTCTCAGTTTGAAGCCTTCCAAGATGACCGTTCAATAACGTTTCGTGTTTGATTTCTGGCTGTTTCGTGCTATCTCTGACATAAGCTAGGCGGGGCATGCTAGAAACCGGTTTTTGCCCGTGCTCTGACTACTAGTAATACCGAACAAATTTATTCGCTGGAAAGCTGGTAATTAGTATGCCTCAATTTTCGGGGTTGAGTTTGCACTTCACGTTCGGCCACTTATAGTCCAGTCAAAGAATCCGCAAATGGGTAACGTGTCCGCTCGACAGAGAAAACTCCTATTGCAATCGGACAGATAGCCTTGCTACAATTGGACTACGCGCACCGGAGTTATGCTTGTGTCTTGTCGAATTTTGCATTCCTACATCTCAAGCATAGACTCCCACGCTCCGTGGTATCTTGCCTTACAAAGGCGATTGTTAGTCCAAAATTTGGAGCTAATTGTGCCCAGATTCCAGCTCCAGCCATATTGTGAATGAAACATTCGATTGGGTACCTACTTCATGCATACCAGTCAATTATGTACTGCCATTCCCAAGCAAATGCAGAGCTACGTGTGCTACGTTTGAAATGGCTTGAATCAACTACGCGACAGCTTCACTGCGCGGTGGCTACTGGCCTACGCTCGGGAAATCACATCCACAAGACTATTTCAACGTTTTATGTCAATAACATGAAGTCATAATCTCATATTCACTATTTGCTCGGGTATCCAATGACTGATATGCCTCCCTTCATGCAGTGTGCCCTTTCAAAATAGATAAAAAAAAAGAATGGAATCGACGGGTGCTATGTACAGAAGCATCCCGGATCTGGATAGAGAAATATTGGTCAACTTGACCAATGATATATACATGCAAATTGACCGTCTCAAGCGACGGAAGAGTCGTGTCAAGGTCAAGAAGCGTTTTGAACCGACGTGGCGACATCTTTTACAGGTGGCGTGTTGCCCGACACGGTAGCTCGTACTATACCGATAGCACGTAGTTGCCGTGGTCCTTTTTGCCGGCCATGAGAAGACCAAGCTCTTTCATGCGCTCGGCACCTCGGCCAGGCTGTGGCTTCTTCTCACCACCCTGGCCACGTCGAGCCCGCTTGCAATACTTCTGGTAAAACTTCTCTCGACGTCGCTGGCGCTTCCGCTCGAGACCCTTAACGATATCAATAGCTCCTCGCATATGTAGATCAGGATCGTGCTGATGCCTCGTAGTGCGAGCATGCTTCATCGTTGAGAATAGAGCAGCTGGACGGGGCAGTGATTTCGTCTGTGTCATGCCCGGTCGACCAGCCAGATTGAAGTTCACATGAGGGCCTTGCCGAGGCGTTTGCGTCGGGGTGACCATGGCTCGTGGAGCTGGCGACCTGGCTCTCCGCGGTGAATGTCTCCCAAACAAGGGTCTTGGGGACCGACAGCGAGTTTTGGGGGCAGGCGAGTGGAGTCGTCGCGGCGGAGGGGATCGATACTTGCGAGGTGAGGCGTGTTCGCTCTTGTTGCGACGTCGCGATCGTTCCTGCCCATGATGCAGATCCTCCATCTCTCCGTGCACCCAAATCTCGTCTTCGCTTCCAATGTGAGCACGTTCATAGCCCTCTTCTTCATCATCATTGTCGTCGGGGTCGGATGCTGGGAAGCTGGGATCAATATCTTGGGGAATGAGACGAAGGTTCTCGGTCCTACGCGCAGCCAGGCAAGACATGTATGCTTCTTCTAGAGGCCGGTCCTCGTCGAGCGTACCGCAGACGAAGTCGGTACTATCTGGCAGGTCAGGAGATTCAGACCTGGGCTTGATGCGCTTCGCCTTGACTCGCCGGGTGCTCCGGCGGCTCGCACCACTTCCGGTTGAAGAATCGGAGAGTGGTTCGGCTGCAGCGGGCGGGCGAATGGGGGTTGCCACTGCGTTCTGACGAAACGTGGATACATGTCGTGGCGTCCAAAGTATCATGTTTTCGTCATCATCTTCATCCTCGTCAGACTCGGCAAAGCCCGTTTCTTCGTCGGTGTAGTAACCGTCCAGATCATCATAGGACCCGCATTCATCATCTTCTTCCTCCTCCTCATCTTCATCTTCATCTTCGTCTGCGACGTCGGCTTCGTCATCGTCGCGTCTCTGCGTAATACTGTTACTCTCCTCCTCTTCAAGTTCAGCCTCTTCCTCAGCCTCAGCGCCAATGCGCCGAATGTGATTCTCCTTCGTCAAGGTGTCATGGATAGTCAACCTCTCAGCACCTGCAGAGTTGGCCTGTCGGATCCAATCCTCTTCGCGTTTGGCACCACTGGCAAACTCGTGAAACTGTGAACCATCCTTGACGAGGTCTTTGGAGTTGGCGCGTAGGAATTTAGGCCTGGCACAGGGCGGGTTGCTCGACAGTTGGCGACTGGAAGACAGGTAAGGCGACGCGTTGGCGGCGGCGGTAGAGAGCGCAGATGGTTTTCTCGGGGTAGTCGGTGATTCCTGGAGATGATCCAGAGCTTGTCGAGGCGAAGGCTCAAGCACCTGTCTGGGCGGCGTATTCTGCGCCGAGGTTGGGGGTGCCTGGCAGGAGAATTTGATAGAGGTACGTCGTCGCGGAGCTTCGATGGCTGAGGGCGCCTTCAATAAGGGCGCGGGTCGAGGGCAAGAGTGCTCCTGAGCCAAAGGCTTGGCGGCGCAAGCGAACTGAATGCACCTCTTCTTTGGTTGGACCTGTGACGTTTCGTGCGAAAGCTCGCCATTGCGATCCAGCTGCACAGTATCGGGGACATCTCCATTCAAGCGGAGGACTGCCAAGTCTGGCAGCGGCGGACTAGGTGTGTTTGTGCGACAAGGACTGGTCAATCCAGTATCGCTAGTCAAGTCCGCGGTCGAGGCGGCGCTGGCATTACTCGTGATAGAAGGACGTCGTGGGTTGGTCGTCAATATCGGCTTGGGGCCGCCAGGTGCTGGCTCTTCAGGATGACCCATGATCGCTTTGGTAAGGAGCGACGACTGGTCCTGGGAGCGTTTGACAATGGTTCTTCGAAAATCGCGGTTTTTAGACGCAAGACGATGGTCGAGGTGAAATTCTGGAGGCTCGTCCATATCTTCCGTCTCATCAGAGGTCAAGTATGCCCAGGTCGGGACTTGTGACATGAGGTGCCCGGTGTCCATGGTGAGATATTCGAAGACGGTGTACAAGTAGATATGGGAAAAGTTTCAAGTCTTTGAAGATCAAATAAAGGCTGCGAACACGCCAGGCGACGTAGCCAAGCTGGTCTTCAGGTATAAAATCGTGCAAGATCAAGGGCACGCGCAAGGGCCCGTTCCTCGACCAGAAGTTGCGTCACGAAAACAAAGTCCGCAAACCAGTGCAGACTCTTACTCGTGTAAAGCGATTCTTGGGTGGCTGTTGGTGTCCCTGAGGACCGAGATGCTATAAGCGGGCAACAGCCATAGTGCTCGGGGATCAAGTTGCCAGGTGTGCTGGTGTATGATAGACCAGGAAAGCCTGAAGCCTGGTGGACCTGAGTTTCAGAGACGATTCACTTAGATGACCAAAATCGGTGCCGTGAGATCCGTTGCAAGGGTGGAGGTTGCTACGGCCGAGTGCGTCTTGGAAAGATGCGAGTGACTTGATTGATGGCCGGTGGCGCAAGCAAGTTCAGACGCGAAGATGAACAGGGAAAATAGCACGCGGTTGATTGGGCGGCTGCTGTTCGCGCATACAAGTGCGTGCGCGCGGGTGTGTATAGCTGAGACGACAGTGCTTGTTGCGTGGCCCAGACTCGTGCTGCTGCTCCGGCTGCACGAGGCGACGGAGGATATGCAGTTACACAGCCCTAACAGGATAGGCGGGATGTCAGGATAAGGCTCCAACCGTGGACGATGAATCCTGGGAGATGAGCAGCAGTCGTAGGATGTGCGCTCGAACGATGAGTCCTGGTGATATGTTCAGGTTTTAGTTAACGACGGACTGGAAGTGACGAGAGATTTGAAGAATGGTGAAAAACAGAGCAGAGTAGGCGGAGCAAGAGCGAGAGTGGGATGGAAGTGTAGTAATTACCGTCTTTGGTATGAGACCATAGGCGGTGGGCCGGGCAGGCAGGTGAGAAATTTGATGAGTGCGGAACAGGAAACCCCTCCCACATGCGGCACTTTCTGCGAACTACGGAGTACTGCTAAGAGTACTCCGTACGGAGCACGGAGTACTTGCCACCAGTGCTTGTACAAAAGCTGACACACCAAAATTGGTCGCTCAACGGAAGGCAAAGCGAAAGGATGGGTGGGCTCTAGGCGGCGCAGCGCGCCAGGCGACGAGGGGCTACTGGAAGGTTCCTACAAGTAAGGGGGAGCGTTGGAGCCAAGGGGGAGCGACAGACACACAGTGTCGGTCGACGGTTGAGCCTAAAGGGATCAAACTTAAGGGATCGAGTCATGCCCTCCCTACTCAACAGCTGAAAAGCTGAACAGTAAAAGGTTTAAATGACGCAGTCGGCCACTGAGCTTCACACAGCTACTACGACATTTCATACGCTACATATTTGGGGCCCAAGCCCTAGCCCCGTCCAATATCGGCATTCCGTAATAGCAGCAATACCGTCACCAACGGCAAGTACACCGTACAAAGAGACGGTGCGATATTGGCTCGACCTTGCCACTAGGTACGCTGGCCAGCCTTCTTCGCCTCGCGGCCATGTACCGAAGCTTCACACCAAGGCCTTCCCCATTCCGCTATCGGGTCGGGTGAAGGTTGTGAGGTCTGACATCTCGAAATGGCGGCCAAGAATGAATGCATACGTGAGCCGGGTCATCCATGTTTACCTGCATGAGCCTCGGTCGGTCGCCGATCCCAATGCAGGTCTACCGCCCATTCCTGGCACTGGACATATGTAATTGTAATTAAGATGGGCAGTTTGAAATGGCGTTAGAGATGCATTTTTCGGCCCGTCATATTCGAGCATCTGCCATCAGCTCACCTCTGCTTTGCAGAGGCACATCGCATGTTGACGATCCTACTCCAGGGGGCACTTTTGCGCTGAAACCTTCCTCCCGTCCACATGACACGATTTACTTGAGCGGTGTGTGTTGCTGAAGAGCGCCACGCAGGCGTCAGAACGGCGTAGCTGTCCAACTTTCAGCGCGTTTCGGGTGTTCCTTTCAGGCTGCTTTCGTGGCTGCCTACGCCCAGGTACTAGCTGAGTGCCCTACTTCCCGCTGATCAACAAAGGTACACCGTACAATAACGTTCAGAGGTACTGCGGAGCAAGCTTTTCCTCTGCAGCCACCATAGCCTACCATGACGTCCCACCAGACGTAACTTCCGCTTCCCGACGCTGCTGCACGCAGCACCGCCTGTATGTACCTCCGAGTAGCTACCTACGTACTAGTAGTACCTACTTGGTGGTGATTTATAGAAGGGTCTAGCCTACCGATTGCGTTTATATGAGGCATATCTTGGCAGTGTTAGCGTCTGACACGCCGTGATTCATAGTTTCGTCAACGAGGCGCGTGCGCCTACCCGGCTGTGATTGCAAATAATATCCCGAGCCTACAGGAATACATAGACATTGAGCACCCGACCTTTCAGGCTACTCTTAGTAGATCGACTCCAGTTCCGCAAGATACTCGGGCATGGGTTATGCAGGCAGAAGAAGTGATGCAGCCACAGCTTGTGCAGTGCATGTAACCCATCGTGCCGAGACATCCAGCCTGCATCGATGCTAAAGCACGTACAGGCTGTCTCGGCGAGAGCATGCACCCAGAAGGACATCAGGACGTGGGGGGCCAGTGGAAGCGCCATCTGCGCGTCGCCAAGAAACCCGTTCCGCTTGTACGACCCCCATGGCTAGTATTCAGGGTGTCAGGGTGCCGAGCGAGCGTGGCCGGTGGTTGTGCCACACAAGTCGCCGCGCCAGCCTTTCCAAATCATATGCTATCCGCAGTTGGGTAATCCGCCCGCCAGTCGCATGGTGCTTCGGCATGACGACATTTTGCACTTCAAGTGCAAGTATAGAAGGACTTTTGGACTTTCCTTACTGTGTCGCATTACGGATATGTCAGTCGCAAGTCGAATGCTAGACATAGCCATAACAAACTGACCCAACTGTATTATTACTGCCCATTTTTGGATCTTACTCGTAGACGACGGTAACAGTCTTCTGGCGATCCAAGGCGACAGGAGGCTGTTGGCGCTTATGCTTATACACGCTTTCTACTTATAAGACTCACAAGGGGAAATAGCTAAGCATCGTCGCAATCGTCTCACGTCTTTCAAACCGCCAACCCGTCTGTCAGTCAGCCACGTAGCCCTTGACCACGTTTGCAGACAAGCCGTCCTCACCTCAGCCTGCATTATGACGTTTCATTATCAGTAAGTCTGCCCACGGAGGTGAAGCGTGTATAAGCGGTACGACAACCCGGGAGTGGCAAGATCCCTTGGGGTGCCCTTGGGGGAACGAAATAGAGATGGGAAATGCGACCCTACTTTTCCGTGTTTCCCTTCCCTGCAGTTTTACATCCATCATAGTCCGACAGGATCCCTGTCCTTCTCATTCACCCCGTCCGCCTGATTGCTCATCCTTCTTTGAGATCGGCAGCGGCACCACGTCGAGTGTACCACCTATCACTTACAGAAGCATACAGTATGTACATATGTACATACATGTACGGAGGCCGATCCTTCCCGCAGCTAACTGGACCCTGAGAGAACACCGTTTGGTGACGTGTCCCTTTTTTTAGGAAAAAAGAACACAGCCGTTTCGACACGCGTTTCAACCAATCCCTCCATTTCCTCCCCCCCCCTGGTCGGGGAAACACCTCACATGCAGATCCGCTCATGCGCCTTGACTGCCTTCGGCAGCTGTCCTTCCCTGCGTTGCCACGTTGCGTCTGGGCTTCCTCGGCGTGGTCGCATCCAACGTGCCAGGCTGTGCCGGTTCCATGACAGGGGTCGCGGCTTGAGCGCGTAGTGAAATCATGCGCCTGGCGAATGCATCTCGGTTCAGTGGCACGAGTGGTAGTAACGGAGATGATGAGTTGACAATCGGAAATCTTCTAGGCCGACTTTACGGAACACGTGCACTCAATGCGCCGGCTTCGTCGGTATCGTACATCCATCTTGGACAGCCTGCGTGGGCGACATCGTGCAAGCATTGGTCTGCAGCTGCTCTGTTTACTGTTAGAAGGATCGCCAGTCATCCTTGATCACTCATCCACGCTTGGATCGTCCACCGGCACAGTGAAGCCGACCATGTCTGCTCAGCCTGTCCTGGCGGTGAAGCAGGCAAGCGACGGTCAATAGAAGTTGGGTGCTTGATTTCGAGAAGAGGGGAAAGCGGCATGCTCGTATTGGAGCTACGAAGGGCCAGAGTCACACTCTATCAAACTGCCTCTCTAGGGATGGGCTGCAAGAACGCGGAGCCCTCAGGAATATGGATCATGTGCATGTCTGTACATAAAGGTTGCGCACCAGCGTTCTCCCGCTCCACGAGTGTTCCGTTGCCGTTGTGAGCATGCTTACTCTGTACTAGTAAGCGAACTGCATGTGGAACGAGATTGCAGAGGATGCATGCGCATCGGGGAAATTGTGAATGCTGTCTTCCATGGGAGAGATTAACTTGCAGTCACAGCCGGGATTCGTTCTCACGAGGCGGCCGGGAATAAGAATGAAAAAGCTTCTTGACACCAACGTCGTCGGCGATTGAAGAGTGCTTGAGGACATTTTGCTGGAGCATGTTCCAAGTCAACGTCTGAACAAGAGCCTTCCAGGCTGACAATATGAGTGACTGGCGGTGGGAAGCAGTGGGAAAAGGCTATCGGAATCCCGTCGACTGTAGTGTGCTGTACTCCGAAGACACACCTGTGTAGTGTCTTTGCCGACGTACCAATTCAACTCGAACAATGGGTTGGGAGCACTGAAGATCTAGACCGACACGTCGGAAATGTTTCAATTCGCCTTCTGGACTCTTTCGATAAGGCTTCCTGCAACCATACGGGTACTGTGCCCCCCACCGTGTCCAAGCCTGCATCGCAGCATCGCGGAAATTTTCCTTGTCGTGGGAGCACCCGACATATTATTAGCGACAGAACGGTCTGGGCCTCTGTGCCATGTTCACCGAATCGAAACCAATCTTCTGGTCCAAAAATGATCAGGTGTACATATCATGACGCATCTTGCGATGGTCAAATGCTGGCGTAGCGTGCAACGCAAAGATGAATGATCGCGGTGAGAATTTTCAGAAATGTGTGTATTATCTATAGTAATGTTGAAGATCTGTGCAAAATAAACATTGGTCACCAATTGTTTGGCAACGTCGTCGCCTCCTTGTTCGTGAAGAACATGGCGTGGCTCCGTTGACAATCGACTCGGACATCGAGCAAGCTCTAGGGTAGGCGTCCTCCAATCTGCGATAATTCTCACGTCATGACTGTCCAGAAAGAGACGGGACTTGTAATACCTGTACTTGCACTTGGTGAGTTATCTATGCTACCAAACACTTGTGTGATACCTTTTCTCTTTAATTTATCGCACGCTTATCACGTTGATGAATTACGGGGTCAAGTGAATTCTCATGTGGAATGTGTACCCCATTGCCCAAGGATTGGACGCTACTCCACGTCGCAATTGATAGCATCGGACTGTGCAACAAGAAACACAAACTTCAGCAGCTCAACAATGGAAAGATACTTGAGTGTTTCATACATGTATGTCTAGAAAGAAGGGATTTGTATGGCTTTTCTTGGCCCTACTCGCCATCCCGTAGCAATTGAGCAGTATCACGTGATAAAGCACATGACCTGCTTTCGCGGGTTTTCCCGCTAGCCGAATGATTGCTTGGCGTAAGGGAAAGAATCGTACCTGCGATCTTGTTCGAGCCGTTGTCGTTGTAAAGTCTCAGTCACATCCTCAATTCATCATGAACGCCCTTCGCGTCACTCGTGCGGCCATTAGAGCTCGCCCCGCTTCTCTGCGGGCTGTTGCCCAGCGGCGAACGTACGCTGAGGCGGTTCCCGACAAGGTCAGGAGAAGAAGACAAGCCCTCTGCGCAGAACGACGTGCAACTGACCTCAGCCATAGATCAAGTTGAGCCTGTCTCTTCCTCATCAGGTGCGGATCTACCCGAGCGATGATCAACTCTAGAACGGATTATGCGATGGCATCAATCCCACATCCACAGCTCCTAAGCCGGTTTGCACACTCATGGCTAACCAACACACGATAGTCCATCTTCAAATCCCAAGACGTCGTCCAAGTCAACATCCCCGCAGAATCTGGCGAGATGGGTGTCCTGGCAAACCACGTGCCATCGATTGAGCAACTGAAGCCTGGTGTCGTCGAGGTCGTCGAGGAGAGCGGCGGCGCTAAGCAATTCTTCCGTGCGTACAAGCAGTCGAGGTTGTGGTGATGTGATCAGGCGGCTAACATAGTGAAGTGGCCGGTGGTTTCGCCACTGTTCAGCCGAACTCGTCCATGAGCATCAATTCCCCCGAGGGCTACCCCCTCGAGGACTTCAGCGCCGACGCCATCAAGGCGCAGATTGCGGAGGCGCAGAAGATTGCCAATGGCAATGGAAGCGAGCAAGATATTGCTGAGGCTAAAATTGAGCTGGAAGTAAGTCATGCCGCGTCTTGAGCCCGTCCACATGCAAGTTACTGACATGCTCAAGGTTTTGGAGACTCTCGCCGCCCATGTGAAATAGACAGCATTGCGTGTGTTAGAGCTTACATGTACATCTAATTTCTTAGCCTGATAAGCATTGTATGACACAAGCCATACCAATCGCGATGATTTTGCTGAAGACGCTCTCGAATGTTTGCTGTGAGAAACCCTTTTCAAATTTGGCAGGAGTTCTCCGTATGCTCCGGCGACCATACACCCAATTTCATGCCTGGAGAGAACATGTGCCTTCCCTCGCAGAAGCCCTCAATGAGCGACACAACACTCCTTCTTGCTTTCCAGAAGGAGTCCGTTCCTTCATCCCCAATTCCTGTCGGGCCTGGTGAAAAGTTCTCCGAACCATCATTTTACTTGCTCTGTCTGCAGAGAATGTCATCGACTCCCTAGGTTTATAGTCCTTCCATCTGCTACCAATCATGGCTTATCGAACTCTCAACGATTCTAGAAGGCTCAGTACAAGGACACCACCGCTTGCTGGAGAGTCTCGTCGCCTACGTCCTGGGCATGCCTCAGGACTTGTTGAAGCACGGATTCGCCAGCTTACGTCGCTTGCCAACGACAAATCCAAAGCCGACCTGTCAGCGACGAATGGCATGGTTGAGGAAGATCAAGCTAGCCTCGGAAATGGACGTCGCCTCGACGAAGTGCTTGCCAGTCCAGGCCCAGAAGATGCCCTGAGAGGTGACCCAGGTGCAATCCCAGGTGACGGTGCGTAATCGGGCTTCGGGACGACCTGAGAGAAACATAGGAACCATTTTGACACTCGCTAGATGCATCTTCGGCTGGCCCTCGGGCTGGGACTGAGTCGCCAGTCGGAGCAAAGAAGAAGTGAGATTATCATGCCACTCTCCTGAGACACAATGCTTACCGAAATACTGTTCCAAAGTTCGAGAGACACACGCACGCGCACTTCTACTGATTCCAGAGCTCGATCTACATCGGCAATGCCTGTAACCACTTGCGCCACTCGGGCTGCGAGTACTTCAGGCCCATCGAACGCTAGCAGTGTTGAGCTGACTTCCACTGAGCTGAACCAGGACGCTTTGGACATGTTTGACGAATACGGGGTTTCTCGCCCTGCTAGCTTATTTTCCACGGGAAATGAAGGAAACGCATCTCGGAACAAGCCTCTGCAAATGTGCCACGCTTGCCACGAAAAGGTTCACTCTCAACAGCAATGTTCGAATTGTGGTCACGATTGTTGCTTCAAGTGCGCAACCGAGCTATTGGATGATTCAAGTTTTTCTACCGCCAAGTCTGAGCAAACATCGAGCGCCGAATCTGTTTACCTGGCCGACGCAGGCGATCCCGATCAGCCATCGAGGGACAATACACGAGGTCGGCCCACGAGAAGAGAACGAGGGCGGCTCCCCGATCCTCCGACGCCTTCGGAAAAGTCTGATCAAGCACCAGCAATAGATGCAATCAAGAAAACTCCTTCCTTGTTGGCGAAAGAGGGCACCATAGCTCCTGTTTCGAGTCCTTACACAGTTTCAATCAGAAGCCGTGCAAGCCGATCGAGAAGACCTTCCGATTGTGTAGCTCGGCGAGATGAAGATCGACTAGCTAGTGAAGAATACTCTGGAAACGAACAATCGGATCCGAGCAGCTCTACAAGCAATGACGAAAGATCTTGTGAACGACATTCAATATGCTGCATCGCTCGAGGGAACTCTCGCCTGGGAGATGTAACACTCGATCCTGCAACTGGGCACAGGCTACAGGATCCACGGATGCAGCGTAAACTTGACTTACTCTATCGCCACGCAGAAAAGGCAAGGAAGCCACGGTCTGCGAGAGACGATGTGGCCAAAAGCTTGAAGAGCGATGATGTTCGCGCAGACAGCGAACGGAACCCATCTCCCAAGGTCAAGAGAGATATTAAAGGAAAGCCCTCTCTTGTCCAAGGTCGAATCCGAATGCTCGACCTTGACGAGAATGCCAAAGCGCCAGCTACGAAAGAAAGAAACCCCCATGACGTGCAGCAGGACAGGTTACAGGCAGCTCCTGGCCCCAATCAGTCAGGTGTCCTGGCGTCAGACGATGTATTCGGACCTTCGGTGACTGATGCGACGACCGGGGTTGACGTATCAGGAGGGGTCTCTCCTGCTACTCGAGACTTTGTGTCCAAAGAGAACCCGGACAACAACAGGAAGCCTATGGTATCAACATCGACATCGGAGGGAACTAGGTCCGAAGCTCCCACAGAACCATCAGACAGCCAACAAACTTGTCTCAAGCGACTAGAGAGGACCAATGGCTCAGATATACAGCAGGGATACGACAAGAATGCCAAAGACAGAAAGCGATTGCCTAAAACACCACAGTCACAGATTGCTGTGAACTCTGAATTGCCGAGCTTAACAGGGTATCGAAGACATAGACAGGACACGTTTCTATGTGCGCCACTCACAGATCCTCTACCTGATCCTTGGCCTCGATTAAGGCCAGTGGAGAAGACGTCAGACGGCAAAGATCCTGTGAAAGCACAAGCGTCCCCTTGGTCTCATGTATTGCTTCGAAAAGTGTCCAGTCGACCGCGGCCTGGGCAGAGGCTGATCAAGGACGGTGTTCCTACAGAGTGGAGATTGGGCCTAAGAAAGAGTGACGAGAGTAGGGCAGATTCGCCTGGCCCGGTCGGTGCAACAGCGACGTCGAAGTGGCGGCAAAGTCTTCGCAAGCCTCCTCAGGTTGGGCAAGGATCACCGGATGGTCGGCGTGAGACATGTCATTTCTGCAACCCCCCAGGTAGCCATACCCCGACAGATGGGGAGGGAGCGTCGGGAAAATGCAGCCACCAAGCAAGCCCGCCGGATGATGAGCATTCTAGAGCAGCCTCGTCGAGCGAAGGGCGTGCGCAATCTCGGATGAGGGTATGGCAGGTTGAGCAGTCACTCGCACAGGGTCACGCAATGGGCGACTTTGCCCTGAACCGGAGATCGGGAGATCCAAAGTTGTATGGCGGCTCAGAGCAGGTGTCAGCGGTAAGTCCAACTTGCCATGACAGCTTTCTGGACCATGAAGCCTCTTGCAGCTGGCGTAGGAGATACATGGACCTCTGTCGTGAAATCGATGATTGCAAAGCCGAACTTCGTATCTCCGAGGAGCATGACCAGGACGACAACTCGAAGGAGGAAGCAAATGGAGGCTACGATGACAGTGCAAGGCAGGCGGGTCGTCGAGGATATGATGACGTCAAGATTGAAGGATTAACTGTCGTGGTGCATATGAAGAGCAAAGACGATATGGTAATCAGCACCGACTTGAGAAATGGTACACCAAAGGCGAGTGTGACGCAGGGAGGAAGCAAACGATAGCGATGACCTTGTCCGATGGTCGTCGCAGGCACCAAAGGTTGTTGCGCGGAGGGTGAGAGTTTGTTGCTTACATACAGCATTGGTTCCTATTAAGCAGAATTTTGAGGATCGAAGCCTGAATGACTCATATAAAGTAACCATCGAGACTCTGATTCCAACAATTGACCGTCCAATGGAAGCTGTACGTCGAGACGTTGATATTAGTATCACTGGTTTTGAATACTACTAAGGTATTCGTTACGACGGGATTCAGAGACCCGGGATGTGGGAGCAGGTCCCAGCATGTAGGTGGGGTACCTGTCCACTACGTCTGCAGTACGCCTGTACTCCGTATATAGTTACAGGGGATTCACTCTCCCGCGTCGCCTGGTACGGAGTGTGCCAGGGCCCAGGGCAGAGACCTCGTGACAGCTGCAGGTTGTTGGGTGGCATTACTAGTACTTGCTACATACTACCAGTAGTACTAATCTAACCACCACACACCACCCACTGCTAGACAGTAATTCTTCGCTGCGACCTACCATCGCCTCTTCTCGCGCCTTGGCAGGTAGGTACCTCAGAATACAGTGGTTGAGGAAGTAGAGGGCAAGGGGGAGGAGGAGGTAGGACAGCAGCAGCCTTCCGCATCAGCCTCAGCTCAGCGAACCATGTCGGCGCCCGACGCCCGCATCAGCGCCGCCGCAGGACGAGCCTACTGGGAGGCGGTCGACGCGGACCTGGAAGGCATCATGGGCGGCCTACCGTCCGTGTCGCACATTGATCTGCAAAGTTCGCGCGCGTTCCTGGCCGACCTGGGCGTGCGGCGCGTGTCGAGGGCGCTCGAGGGCGGCGCAGGGTATGCTCCTCTTCTCCCACCACACTCACACATCCCGTGGGGGCCATGAATAACGCGGCAGCGACGCAGGATCGGACGAGTGACGCACGGGTTGCTCACTCATGTGGCTGAGACGGTTGACGTGATTGAGCCGATTGCCAAGTTCACGGAGCAGTTGGTGAGCCACAAGGGCGTCGGACGCGTCTACACCATGGGTCTGGAGCAGTGGACGGGCGACGAGGAGCGGTACGACCTCATCTATGTGCAGTGGTGCGTTGGCCATCTCACGGATGAGCAGCTCCTGCGCTTCCTGCAAAGATGTAGCGTCTGCTTGCGCGACCCTGTCGATAGCGTCATGGTACTCAAGGAGAATGTCTTGCTGGGCGGTGGGGAGGATGCCTTTGACGAAACGGATAGTAGCGTGACGAGGTGAGCGAATCCCTTGCCCCCCCCCCCCAACGTGACTTTTCTGAATATCATCGCTGACGACAAAACCCTCCCCCCGGGGGTTCGTCTGAACAGACAGGATGACAAGTTTCGTCAGATCTTTGATCAGGCTGGACTGCGTATTGTGAAGACGGAATTCCAGACTGGTCTGCCGGAGGATCTGTACAATGTGCGCACGTATGCGCTGCGCCCGCAATGAGCGGGATGGTTGGTCTCGGAAGCGAGACTGGACGGGTAGACCTTGCATGTTTGGGATCACGGCGCGCGTGCCTATCCCGAAGTGAGCAGTTGATGGCTTACATGGCAGGATTTGCTTTTTTCCCTCGATCTGCACACCACGTGCTGTTTTCCGGCGAGTCGAGACATCAACCGGGCTGCTGTAGAAAAATATATGAGACAAAATCAATATGTACGTAGAGTCGGTTCACGGCGCCTTCCAGTTGCCGGCAAAGGCAACACTTGGGGCTGTCAAGAGGACGTTGGGATCCCTCAGCCCGTCGAGCGGCCAGCGAAGCATATCCTGCCATTCTGCGGGCACGACCTGAGCGATGGCGCGCAGTTCACGGGCTCCGCCGTTGCCGATCCACCAAAAGCCGTGTAGCAGGGTGAGGAGGGAGAAATAGTGAGCGAGGATGACGAGGGCGCGCGGACGCTGCTCCTCGACCAGGCTGACGAAGCGGCGGTTGATCATGATGGGCAGGACCACGAGGCGTCTACCGATACTCGCGTACGGGTCGTCGAGGTCGAGACCTTTGCGGATGCCGCCGATGAAGTTGATGGTGGACTCGTAAGCGTTCTGGACGTCCCTGTCCCAGGGCTCGGCACGCTCGTGCGGTTCCCGTCGCCTCAGAAGATGGGCCATGTCGTCGAGGTGCGGCCTCGTGGCGTCCTCATCCGAGAGCTTCATGACGGAGGCGATCATGCGTATGCCGACGGAGCTAGGATCGCCCGGGACCAGAGCGGCGGCACGATCAAAGACGGCGTTGCTGGCGGTAGCAACACCCAGCCACTCGACGGGCGGCGTGTACGACACCGAGGAGGCCTTGCCGAGGGCGGGCAACGCACGATCCTGCAGACGAACGAAGCCGTAGACGCGAAGCAAGCCCGAGGCAAGACATATGGCATCGACCTTGTCCGGGCCAAAGTTGGCAATGTCGGCGTGGTGCTCCCGCAGCGCCAGGCTCAGATAGGTCCGGCAGTAGGCGTTCTCCGGCCGGCCCTCCTTCTTGGCCTGGTGCATGGCCGAGACCAAGTACAAGGTGTAGAGAATGGCGTCGGAGGTGAAGGCCAGCCGACACAGGATGGTGCTCCAGAAGCTGCGGGAGAGCTCGTCGACGGCAATGGTGCCGGCCGTCTCGGTCACGTAGTGGTACAGCAGCTGGAGCTCGAGCTTGCGCCGGGCCTCGGACTCGGGCACCTCGTCGACGGGCACGACGTGATGGTCCTGCGGACTGCCATGGTAGGACTCGCTGCTGCGCTGGACCGAGAGGTGATCCTGGTCCGACGAGCTGGTGACGGTGGTGTTGGTGCTGGTATGATTGACGCGATCGTAGTGGCACTCGAGAGCCAGACGTTTACAGTTGGAACATATCGGCTTGGCCTCGTTGCACTATGACATGTTGGACGGATCGTCAGAATATATATCCACATTAAAAAATGCGAAGAAAGAGCTTCCTTGTGTTTCCTTTTTCGGGGGGGATCGTCATCATCAATCTCACCTTGACACGGCGGGCGCGGCACCGCTGGCAGCCGGTCCGGGACTTTCTGTGGAACAGCTTGGCCTGCCGCTTCCGACCCGACGTCGGCGTCTTGGACGACGAGAGGCCAGACGAGGCGGCCTTGATGGCTGTCTCGGTCACCGACGAAGCAGGCATCATCCATTGGTGTTGGGGACCCCCTTCTCTGGTTGGCACGGAAAAAGGGGGCCCTGTTGAACGAGAACGACGATGGGGGTGTGTGCGTGCGTGCGTGGAATGGAGTGGAAAGACAAAATGCACTGCTACCTTCTTCTACTCTTCAGCCGCAGTCAGGGCGGGGCGTGAGTTTGCAGAAGCATGTAAAGGGACATGGCATTCACTCGTCCCCCTACTTCCGAAGCTTAGGTTGGGGGAACGGGTATTCAAGAAAAACACGTGGAAGAGATTAGTTTTCTCTACAGGGCTGAGAATATATCACAGAGTATGTATGTATTACGTAGCAAACGGGAAACAATTGCTCCAGCCGAGGAATCCGGCTGCTTGGACAGCCACCAGCCCTTTGAGTGTGGGGGGGAAAGGGCAAAAAGGGGGCGATGCTTGAAACAACGTGCTGCCAATGGCCTGGTATCCCGCCCATTTAGGCAATCAAAGGATGGCTAACTGACTCAGGTGCTGGTTAATCAGCTATCATGTATTACTACCTACTCCGTATGTACGTTCCTAACTATGACGCGCATTTCTTCCTGCTGCCAACTGGGCCCGGCCTTTCAAGCGACACGTTGGAAACTAGGCGATCCTTTGATCCTACTTTTGATTCTTTCTTTACGCTTCCGAGGCTGCACGGAGTCGTGAGCCTTGATCG